>PITA01002901.1:0-21783 GCA_004023965.1 Spilogale gracilis
CTGAGAACATCCCACTCATCATTTGAAAAGGCTGGTATCTTGAAGATCTAAAATGTAGCAAAGTCCAGAAGGAAGCCAAGCAGCGTGGGGCCATGTGCATTGCTCCCTCTCCTACTACCTGCACGTCCATGTGGCTGACATTCTAAATTGCTTACTCTTTGTGAGACAGGCAGGTGGCCCAGGTAGGTAGAATAAAGTCCCTGTGACAAAGAGGCCAGTTCTCTAATCTCTCTGTTCTTAAGCACATGGCAAGATGGCATATACGAGCCTCCCTTTTAGTTAGGCATGACCTCATGACTAGGTCCTCTTGTAGAAATGAGTAAAGAAGTAATGCGTGTATGCCTCTTGGCAGCCTGGCTTTAAAATCTCCAGAAAAACTTTTCTATGTTCTTTTCCCTTCAGACTGGTGGGATGAATATGGCCATAACTGCCTTTGAAGCCACCATGTTAGATAGCAAAGCTTCTCTTGACTTGGGTCCCAGAAAAACCTGCACGAAGCAGACCTATTGTTACTTGGGATGGCTAACCTGACCTAAGTGGAGCAGATATAAAGTTCTTGTACGTAAAGCCTCTGAGATTTAGAAGTCTGTTAACACTGACTAGACTACCTAATAGAGTTATCCATCTCACAAAATTCACATGTTCTAAGAAATAATTCCTATTATTTTGGAATATGTTCCAGAGTCTCGAACATTAGGGCCAAGCAGGGGACTGCATTATGCAATTCAGTGTTTTTGACTTCTAAAGCTGCAAGTTTTGCTCCCACCAAGGATGCATGACCAAGTTCACATAGTCTGAGACACTGCTTAATGGGTATTCTTCTCTATATAGACAAATGAGTCTACTGAGCCAGTTTCTCTGAGGGAATGACTGGGTGGTATGGAAGTTTAATCATTTTCTTCTTACTACACTTCCCTCTACCATCTTTCAAAAGTGAAAAATCCAATATTCATGGTTCAGTCCCTTTGGGGGTTTAAGAGAGTCACCTCATTTCCTTTGTGCCTTTCAGACACTATGCTGATAGGAAGGATTACTACACTTCCCTCTACCATCTTCTTTCAAAAGTGAAAAATCCAATATCCATGGTTTAGTCCCTTCGGGGGTTGAAGAGAGTCACCTCATCTCCTTTGTGCCTTTCCAATGCTATGATGATAGGAAGGATTAGGTGTAGACAGTCTTCTGAATGCCCTAGGAGACTAGGTCAGTCCACAGTGTCTTGAAGTATTAGCAGCATCCTTAAGTCATCTGCACCAGCCCTGACCACCCCCAGACCTCAGGGCCAAGGGAAACCTGAGAAGTGAGTGGAATCAGTTCCTATAGGTAACTCAATGGCTATAACAAAGAGGAAGTCTTGGATATTTGCACTTGTTCTTCATTTGTTCAGCTAAAAGGCACATGGTTTGCATTTCACCAAATCAAAGAGAAGGAAGGAAGGAAGGAAGGAAGGAGAGAGACAGACAGGGGAGCAAAGAAACTGAATAGAGAATGGGCACGTGAAAATTATTTCTTTTAACAAAGCAGTATTTTTCACTGCAAATGACTTTTGTTGAAAATACTTCTATGAAAAACAATATACTTTTCTAATTTTACTTAGCACTATCATTAGGTCTGAATGCAAACAGAAGTTTACAATAAAATAAAAACATATATGATCAAAGATTATATACAACTATATACAGTTTTGTGGTAAGGTGAATTGTAATTCAAGCAAGGTACTGCTTGAGACTCATATCTTGATTCCCCATTCCAGATGCTGCAGATGCCGAGGAAGCAAAGAACACATGGATGAAGAGAAAAATAAATATCACTGAGCTACATAATTAAGACTATTACAAAGAATATAAATAACAAATTTATAATCTATTACAATACAAATAAACAGTAGTTTTAGTGTAAAAAGTGCATTTGCACAAAGAAGCTATTTAGTAACAAATACAATGAAGCTACATTGGAAACACGTGAAAATGATCTGAGTCACACATATACAGGGGCACAGTTCCCATGAAATTTGACCAAGTAGAAGCCATCTTCTTGACCAAAAGGCCATGTCCTGGTCTGAAACCACCAAAGGCCTTCTAACAAATCTCCCGGTTCAGAAATGCTGCTCAAAAAGCTGCCCTATCAAGGTTCATCATTTGGTTTTTCAAAAGGAACTGATCTTCTGAAGGGGATCAAAACGTAGGACTGAGATAACAATACTGAACAAGAAGGAACTTTTCTGTTGGCACAAAAGATTCACATGAATACTTTGCAAAATGTTGTATTTGATGGGATGGGTCCATTACACATTCATAATACTGGCAGAAATAACACTTCAATACTGAGCTGGACAGAGATGAGTTGATATACATTAGCAAAAGCACCAATCTTTTCCTTCTTTCTCTTACTTAATGCCAATTTAACATTTTTATACTGAAATCTTAGGTGGACCTTATTGTTCATATATATATATATATGTTCATATTGTTCATATATATATGAACAATAAGTATGTATATACACATACATACACACACCCCCATATATATATATATTTGGACTCCTTAATGTTTGCCATCCTGGAAAGCAGCATACAGGTTCCACTCTTAAAGACTTGGTTGTAAAAAATCATAAAGGCTAAGTGCTCGCCTTAGAAGACATTTTTCTCATCCTTCTCCGAGGTGTTAAAGGATGCCGGCTCTGTAGACTTACTTGTCCTTAAATCAAGTAGCAATGCCATAGCTATCAACAAAGATTTGGGCCATAAAAAAGTCAAATTTTGGCTTCCTCCACTGTCAAAAGCCAAGTGGCTAGAGCTTGTTTACTTTTTATTACAGTTGTTATTTTGTATTTCTTTTTGTAGTTTAAGAGGCCTGTGGCTGCCAGGGCTCATACATACCAGATGAGGTGTAAATATGCACCCACGAGGTTCAGGGATCTGTGAAGTGAATGAGTCCTGCCTGCCATTCAGTGCTTAGACTTCAAAGAGAAAGAAAGAAGTGGGATTGCCTATCCATAGCTCCAACAGGAGATCTCTAAGCAAGTTGGGGTGGTACAGCAGATCTAGCAAGAGATGAATGATAAAAGAAGCTAACAAAAAGGGAGTTAGACGTTTCAGACTTTCGCTCTCATCAAAGAACCCTGCTCCAACCACTCACATATAACACATTGCACCCCAGTCTACAGTCACTTTTATTTCATTTTCCTAATTTTGATTTACATAAAATACTGTTCTGTAATTAGATAACTGATATTGCAACACAGGGAAGCATGATTATTTTTTTAAAATCAAAATCATGTTTCCACTCATATGACTTCTGTATTAAATAGATTATCTCCAAAAAAAAAAAAATCCATAAAAGCCTATTGGAATATTGATCTAATTTCAAAATTATTTTAGGTTGACTTTTTTCCCTTTAGTTTTATATTCAGTAAATACTGAAAACAAACCTAAAGGCCTCAAGTGAAAAGAAATTAAATTAGATGTGTACTTATCAGGCCATTTAGTAAAAACCCCATTTTTTTGCCAGGATGCTAAAAAAAAAAAAAAAAAAAGGTTCCTATAGCTACAGAAGCTTCAACTTTTTTTTTTTTTTAGAAGTTGCAACTTTTAATGGCTCTTCTCTAAGCTGTTTTCTCCTCTTCCTCCAATTTTTTTTAAAAGTGTTGTTGAGAAAGAACATACATTTCTCTTGTTATATAATTAGGTATTATTCGGGGTCCAGGTGGAAATTGGTCTTACTTACATTCATAAAAAGCAAAAGTAGATTTTATTTCTTCATCCCTTCCCTTCTGATCAAACACTCCACTTAAAAAAAAAATTTTTTTTTTAATATGAGGAGTGGGAAAGGGGGGAGGTATTATGCAGAAAAGCCAAACTATGAAACTTTGCTTACTCTGTGCCTCTGAACTTGAACTTAATGATCTTTGAAAACTTTGTTTCAGCTGATTATAGGAAACAGAAATCCAGTGACAAGAAGCGCAGGCCCTGCTCAGCAATGATCCAGAAAAGCTTCCCAGGATCAGGGAGACGGAGCTGCCACCACCAGACCTCATGGTGCTGGGGCTGAGGATGTGTTAGAGACGTACATGGCAAGAGGGGCAGGAAATGAGCCAAAGTCAAGGCTTTCCCCGGTCTGTCAGTTCTGTGATGGCCTCAAACTCAAGGTGCTGTTGCTGTCTGAAGAGAAAAACTATTGGCGACTCCTCATGAACCTCACAGGAGTACTAGGGGATGAGGCTGTCAGGTAACTGAGTTAGAAAGATGAAAAATAACCATCTCTAAAAATTGGATTCTGTTAGAATAAAAACTCCCTTTGTGAGGCTTGCAACAGACCCATTCAGCCACTGGAGGGTGGAGGGTCTCAGTGCCTCCCCCTCCTCCAGGGAGCCTGTGTTCAAAGTTAATATGAGGTAAGGGTTATCAAAACAGCCAGACAGGGGTATATTGCATATTCCTTTATAAAGACGACAGAAACTTTTTGAATTTCATAAACCTGTATGACTTGTTTTTCTGTCTGGACCCAAGGGGTATAGGATCAACTTTAGACATCTTTCATAAGCACGGAATCTAATTTTATGAACTTATTCTAAGACATAAATCAGGTAAGGCAGAAGTAGATGGATGGATTCTTTAAAAGAAGTCGGGCCCCCTGGGTACTTTTAGTAGACTGAGTACTGAGGGATTTACAGGGATAAAATTCTTTACAAGATTAAGGAAGAAGGAAACGAAACCAAATCTTTCATTTCCAGATATTCACTTTCATTAATTCTTTCACCAAAAGTACATCACTGGAAGAAAACCAGAAATGGTTTTGCAGTTAATATTGAAGTGGTTCAAGAGCCAGGGAACCCCTTGAGATGGAAGCAAAACAACAAAGTATTCAAGTTCTCTTCACAAGACAACCTTGTACTGGCAACACTTAGGGCACTTCTGGCTTCAAAAACAATATTGCTCAAGGAACCCTTTGGAAAAAAAAAATTACTACATGTTGGCAAACAACAACAACAAAAATCTCTCCTGTAAAATCCCTACTTCCTTTTGAATCACCAAAGGTTACAGCATTTCATTCAAGATGCTTGGCAGTCACGGCTCCGTGGGCTTTGGTTCTGGATCATGTAAACCCTGAAGTCAGAGTGAAGGCGGCTGATGCGAAGTGGCCGCCGTCGGAGGCCTCTCACTGAGGGAGGGCTGTGGACAGTGTGGGGCGCCTGCAGGCCGGTGCTGGGAGAGCTGGAAATACTAAAGGTAAGAAATAAATCATAACAAAGGAGATTCAGAGAGCTGGGATGCCGTCCAAGCTCTCGTCTACATAATATCCAGGACCCTCTCAATTTCTATCTCTGGAAAAGTGTCTCCAACACACTTAACCCAAGACGACCTCTGCAAGACCTCCCACGCACTGCGAGGATGGCCGCGGCGCTTGGCGTTCATCGTATGGCGCCCGCGGGGTGCTTTCCCCGGTCGGAACTCTCTGGCCTCAAGCCAATGTGCCCATACCGAGGCCCCAAACATCCTAACACCCTGTTTGTCTTTCTGTTTCCTGATTGTCGCGCCTGAAACACTCTCCTTAACATACATGAGGCGTAATGCCAGAGACTACAGGGCTAGAGATCGTTTTTTGAAGAGAAGCTTGCTCATTCAGGAAAAAATAAGGATTTGATTGACACTGCGGAGCAGAGGGAAGCTGACCTACTCCTGCGGGGTGAGTTCTCGGAAACACGGTCCTCAGGCCTGTGGTCCCTCGGCGGCGGCGTGCGGACTCCGGCGCTGCCTCAGCGCGTCTTCCGCGGCCCGAGCGTCCGCTGAGCTGCGCGGCGCAGGCGCGTCTTCCCGGGGCTCGGCTTCGCGCTCCGCCTGGCCCGGGGCGTCACTGCTCTCCTCGTCCGCGCGAGCCGCGGGGCTGTCCTCCTCCTCGTCCTCCTCTGCGTCGTCCTCATCACCGAGGTCTTCTTTCTCTTCCTCATCGTCTACGAGGCTGTCCTTGTTCTCCTCTTCATTTGAATCGTCTTTTTCCTCCTCTGCGTCCTGCGGCTGTTGGGCTTTGTGAGCCTCCTCTGACCGCCCGGTCTGCTCTGTGGAGGGAAGAGAAGGGAACGTCCTCTCAATACACCGATCGTCCAGCAGGCAATCAATCGCGTGTATTTGGCTGTGAAATGAAGCTGGGGGCGGGAGGGGCGAGCACGTGACCGTTTTCTCCGGTGTGAAGCCACGTTCTCACACAGCATGGACCTGGGGCTTCCCTGTTCCTGTCTGGAGATTTCACCGACCCTGCTGACTTTGGGAGAGCACAGGGCCGGGAGGGCAAAGGTTCCCTCGTGCTTTGTACTTGATACCTTACAGAACACTCGGTGACCCACTCACTGGGGTCAGGTGACTGATTGAGAAATGTGACTTAAGCCAGGCCAATCATAGGTCTTCCCAGGAGCTTCTGGCCAGAGTCAAGGGGAAAAAGCCTTCTCTCTTTCCACAGGGATCGTTCAACTGATAATATATGAGTTAGGACTGCTGACAGCCCCTGAATCAGCCACACAGAAACAGAAACCTAACATCCCTTGGGCTCTGCTTGAAACCAGACATCCCTGGATCTTGCAGTTATGTGAGTTAATAAATTTTCCTTTTTTCCCTAAGTTACTTTAAACTGGGTTTCTGTGATTTTTAAGAATTCTAAACATAATATATATTCTGATTATCTATGGAAGTCTCCAAGCCTTGACAACTTCAAGAACTCAAAAGAAACAGAAGTTTATTTAACCTCCCAAATAACATGCAACAATTATAAAGTCTCATAAAAGTCTTCATTCAAAGTCTCAAAATTAGGAATAAAAGCATGCAAACCCCAGGCTCTTGAGTCCCACAAATGGTGTGGGGCAGTGGAAGGATGTGGGGAGACTGTTCTTACAGGACTTAGGAGAGTTAATGGTTCAGAGTTGAGACTCAGTAAATATGAGTTCCCCTCCTCCATTCCAGTCTGAAGGCAGGAAAAGGTATCAACTAACTGATGAAGGGCATACACTTAAAGGGAAAAAACAACTGCCAAGATGAAGTATTTCCTAATGTAAGGGAAGAACCAAAGGATTTTTGTTCAAATCTGATCTAGAGAACATATTTCAAAGAATTTGGTAGTGGTGATGGTTTGGACACCTAGTGAATTGCGGGGGGAAGAATCTAGTATCTCTTTGAGCACAAAAGGGCACAACACAGAATTCAAAAGTACTCTATCACATGAGTTTCTCATACTTACCAGTGCGTTCAGATAAATGCCTTGGAAGTGGTAGATAGAAACATTCAGATATTACCACCAGGACCTGGAGGGAAAAAAATGTGATTTTCCAGTGACTAGAGAGGACATTTATTAACAAAGAACCTCAAATGTAGGTCTTGGTTCTAAAACCAGATATTCACAGACAATTAATTAGCAGTTGGTCAAAAGTCCTCATAAAAGACACAGATACAATTAAGAATCTTTTTCAAATGAAACAATGTAGGAAAATATTATGAATATAACGGTAGTCAAGGGTCACAAAATCAAATGTCTATAGAGAGCCCATTAAAAATAGGGATATCAAGCAGGTATAAAAAAATACATACTCTGAGCCAAGTCTAAAATGGCCTTTTTAAAAACATTCCTCCAGCCAAACAAAATTAGCCTGCATATGGCTGTGTCTCCCCCCTGAGTAACCACTGACTGAATAAAAGACAATGTCAGGGTCTAGAATTCTTGAGAGTACCATAAGAAATCTCTACAGAAATAAATTGTGAGAAAAGTCATTGATGATATGAAACTAAACCCTATTTTACACAGGGATTGCCTTGGTTTCATCTCCAACCTTACTGCAGCATGAATCACTTTGTACTTACTATAAACATCCCTCTCCCTTCCTAAACTACAAGCTCCTTAGAGGCAGGTTCGTCCCAATCCCTGTTCCATGCCCGGAATGGCATGGGCTACGGTGATGAAGCTAGAGATTGTGTTCAAAAGGGCATAGTTCTCTGGACTGGGAATAAGCTGCAGTCATTCTTTACATGTTCCCCTACAGCAACCCACAACACAAATGTCCAACCAGAAAGAAGCTGCTGTTTAGAAGAGCAATCCACTTCTCATGCCTACCTAACTCCCGGACTGTGTCTTCACTTTGAATAATTGCCCAGGCTTTAAAATAGTAATACGACTTCAAACATTAGCGTTTTAAAGATGCTCTAAAATTTTAAAGAACCTAAAGAGGTCATAGTACTTTTGATTCAATTTCATAAATATCAAATGAGTATCCCTACTTTGTAATGGCCACTTGAAGGAGGCAGCTTTTAAAGCCGTGGGCACGGTCCAGAGTGGATGGGGAGCACCAGCTGCCTGGCTCCTCTGAGCTATACCAAATTGGATCATAGGGGTTCCTGGATCCAGAGAAAGCCCTGAATGCCAGGCTGAGGATGTAGTAGGGCATGGGGATGCATGAAGCCCTGTGGGCTCAGGAGGAACAAGCTCCAAAACACTAACTTGTTTTGAACAGTACAAAGGAAAACATTTCCATCTGAAAAGATTGTGGTTGAAAAATTTCATTTTCATGTGACAGTCCCGAGGGAAGATGGCAGAAGAGTAGGGAAGCTGTATTTCATCTGGTTCCTTGAATTCAGCTAGATATCCATCAACTCATTTTGAACACCTCTGAATTCAACCCAAGATCTAAGAAAAGATTTGCTGCAACTCTACAAATAGAAAAGTGACCACTTTTCTGCAAGGTAAGAAGAGGTGAAGAGAAGCAAATCTGAGGGGGTACATCAGCAGGTAAATCACAAGGTGAGAGAGCCTCCTTAACTTGACTACCAGAAAGTAATAGCAGCAGAGCACAAAATTGTAATTTGTATGGTCTCTCCTCTGAGAGCTGTCCCTCCCTGAAAGGTGCTCAGGTAGCGAAGCAGGGCAGAATCCTAGGTGGACAGTGCGGTCACAGGATCCCCAGGGTCACAGAAAGAACAGGGGTGCCCGAGTACAGCACAGTTTCCAGGCATCAGAGTGGGAAGCCAGCTACAATCAGCAAGCCTAGGAACGGCCTCTCAGCTGGGGGTTGCCATGGTTGCCATACATCAGGAACTTCAGCACCATAGGGTGAAGCTCACCAAGCAGGGGTCCTAGCAAGGGACAACCTCTGCGTGATCTGGCTCCTTCCCCAGGGAGGAGCACTGTGGGTGCCTACCATCAGGCAAATGTTCCAGAGCAGGGTCCTACCCGAGGCAGGGCCTTGGCCTGGGGGGATGGTGGGGGGGGCACTCCTTCCCACCTGGGAGGATCGGGTGGGGGTGTGTACCCGGGGAGTCTGCGGAGTCTCCGGAGTCTGCGGAGTTGGGCACATACAAAAGGGTTTGACTGCCCTTCCCTGTGGGGGTGCACTGAAGAGAGAGGGTCTTTGATCATTCAGCTCTGGGGCTGGAGATCAGGGAGCTGCTATTTTTTACTTTTTTTCAACCCCTAACAAGGTGCGAAAAGCCCACAGGGAACAAAAGTCACACAGAGCAGTTGCACCGAGCCCCACCAGGAGGGGTGCAACTCCAGGAAGGTAAAGATCTGAAAGTCAGTGCACCAGGCCCTTCCCCGAGAAGACCAGCAGGCTCCTCAAGCGAATACCAAGTTTATATAGATCGCTCAGAACTGGAAAACTCCTGTGCTAGGGGAAGACAGTATAGACTTAGAGGTTGAGCCCTTTGTTTGCAGGTGAAAAATAACACTTATTAACATATTTCAGTCATCATGAGGCTCAATCAAGAAAACAAACAAAAATCTAAACTAGCAGCCTTGTTTTGATTTTCCATCTTTCAAAATTAGTAAAAAGTAGGAAACATGAGTTAGGCTTATGGGGAACAGTAATTTGATCAGGAAATCACTCTTCAGTGGAAAATATCATGCTTCTCCCGGCCACTGTGTCAGTTAAACTCTAGAAAGATTCATAGAGGGAAGAACTTCCAGGGACGCCAGGATGGAGCTTCACAAGACTGCACGCCTGGGCTCTGCTTTCAGGCCTCAGTTAATTGCAGAGGTGCCACGGAACATGAAACACACATGCAGACCTCCCTGAAGACAAAAATTCTAGCTGTTGTGTTCTTTTTTAAATACATATTACAGTTGTAGAAAAGGAATCAGAGATATGTGTTTGATATTTTATGGAAATGTAATAACAGAAAATATATGAGTATATTACTGCTTTGAAATTATTATTCTTTTGTTAAATAAAGTTCTCCTCCCAACTTCTTTTAAGGAATAATATTGTATATGCTTTAATCACTTGAGCAGTCTAGAATCAACTCTCTTGTTTCTTCAGGCCAAACCTTAACAACCTTCCTGGACTGATTATTTGAATCTAAGTTTTCAAATGAACTTGGGGCATAGACAGGCCTGATCTGATTTCTTGAACTTAAAGTTAACCTCAAAGATAAAATTCAAAAACTTTATGCTGAGAAGACTTTCCGGTGGTCTTTCAATAGGCTCACACTCAACCTCCATTCTCCGTAACTCCACTTGAGAACCACCCAGGATCTCATGATGTTCCCCTAAAAAAGCTTCACACTCACGTGGCTCTAAAATACACAGCCAGAAAAATCTAGCACTAGACAGTAGATGGGAGAAGCATATTTATATCTAATCAAGTTTATATCCAAAGTCAAATCCTTTTGGGCCAGACCATCAGGGCCATGTTGGTTAGCAGTAAGATTAATGAGACCTAATGAACAACATATCTTGAGTTCCAGTCCCACCTATGGAGGTAACACCAGCAGTCAGATCTCAAATATACGCCAAAGAAGGAAGTAAGCATGTCTGCAGCAAAATAAAATCAAGCCTCCTTGGCTTCTTGGAGTACAGCTTTGTCGTAACAAGTTATATATCTCATCTATCTATCTATCTATCTATCTAAAATCAATTGTTAACATTTTAAGTTTATTTTTAAAAAGGACTTATTAAAGAGATGAAATGCATTATACAGTGTAAGAATAGACTTTAAGATAATCTAACCTCAATGTCTGTCCTTTTTATATAAATTTTTAGTAATCAGCAATTATTCCTATCATAGAGTGTTTAGGATCTTTGTGATTAATATACAGCATAATGGTTTTTAAGAACTTCTTAATTAGAGTTTAATCAAATTGATCAAGTGTGGGTAGAAAGAAAGATTAAAAATTATGTAAAAGAGTAAAACATTGTCAAAACACTTACAGTTGATTTTGTAGTTAAGTAAATCAATTTATTATTTCAATTCTTACCTAAAGCACCTAGGGAGAAAACGCAAATACCTACTAGGTACTAATTTTCATACTTAAAGAAGACGTAGTAATGTGCTCTGCATCTTATTTTTTTTCCATAAGGACTGTGTTTTTTATGTACATTATCTCACAAAATCTACCTTAGGATAACCAGAGTGTACGTATAAGCATCAGGTCAGGACTAAAAGTTCAGCTGCAGGATATGAACAAGAGAAAATCATCTTGTTCACTCAAGGAACAAATTCACAGGTTTGGCCTTATCACCACGGTGTTCCAATCAAGTAGGCAATGTGTGAAATCACAGCTAACTCAGTTGCCTTGGAAACAGACTATAAATTCATGTAAGGTCTCCAATTCTTCTTTCATTATTTAAGGTTAGGATTAGGAGATAATAATTTAATGAATTTTCCATTACATCTCAAATGAAAAACTGAAAGTACTATCAAAAATGTAACTGCTGGGCTCCCTGCTCAGCGGGAAGCCTGCTTCTCCCTCTCTCACTCCCCTTGCTTGTGTTCCCTCTCTGGCTGTGTTTCTCTCTGTAAAATATATACAATCTTAAAAAAAAAAAAATGTAACTGCTTAGATCATACACAAAATGAAACTTGTTTATGCATCTTTTCTTTTTTGGCTGCTTTCTAGTTTTGCATAAAACTCACACGGCTTTAAAGAAAGGGGGAAAAATAGCATTATCTCTTACCAGACCCATGAAAAGGCCAAAAATCAAGGTGGCCATGATGAAAAAGACATAAGAACACCAAGCAGGAATTCCAAGGGTCACTGTGAAATAGTTGTGAAGATGCTGTAATCAGAAGAAAAAAAATAAAATATTTACTTATTACCAAACATGTTTGAATCTCCCTCTCTAGCTAGAACTCTGCAAACTGTTTCTACTTGTATGAGTTGCCACAGAGTTCCCACAATCTGCATTTATGTGATTCTTCAAGGACAAGTCAAATTTTACAACATTGAAAACCGGAGCGTAATTATCAAGGTCACATCAAGGAAGAGTTATATTTCTTTGTTCATGACCTGGCAGAATTCTGGCAGAACTGTTTTTCTAGCCCCCTCTTTCATCATGACAGATTCTTTTTGGTCGTTCTCCCCTAATCATTCTATATACCTCATTTTTTATTATCATGTGGCATCCATAAAGAATTAAACTTCTTGGGCCTTTGTCAGTTTTTAAGTAGAACTAAATTACTACTTATGGAACGTCAATCATTTAAAATATCTCCATACTGGGGTGCGCAGGTGACTCAGGTGGTTAAGCACCTGACTCTTGATTTTGGCTTAGGTCACAATCTCAGGATTGCGAGATGGAGCCCTGTGCCAGGCTCTACACTGGGTGTGGAGCCTGCTTATGATTCTCTCTCCCTCTCCCTCTGCTCTCCTCTGCCCCTACTCCTTCTCTCCTTAAAGAAACAATAAAATAAAATGTCTCCATACCTCCTTTTCTTAATCAGACCATTACTCCACCCTCCCCATCTTCCTTAAGTTGCCTGAGTCATCATAAAACTGAAAATATAATATTAGACAGAGGAAAGTTTTTCTAGCTAATTCATTATAAATAAATGAGTTTCTATCAGTCTTTGAGTAGAGCCTACATCCCTTCATGCTTAGTGTTCCCTGGGATTTGCTTTGATGTCAAACACTGAAAAAAAACGAGTGAAGAGATACCATCTTTGCTAGAAACTGTTTACATGCAAATCATGCAGGTATGAACCTACCAGTTGGGAGCCAAGGCCCACTTAAATGTGGACCTGCAGCAGCCGTGCTTCACCATGATGGCTGAGTGATCATCTGTATTAGGCCCTTCCAGCTCCAAAGCCAGTCATCCACTATAATCCAAGCATTTAGTGGGCACATGATGAAATGGCTCTAAGCTAAATGCTACCAGCAAGCAGAGATAACAACTGAATGACTTGCCTAGAACTGATGAAGTAGATGAAAATGACCTCTAGTTTCTATTTTGATTTAATATTTCTCAAAATCCAAATTACTCAAGTTATCTCCCATTGGTTTCTCAGTTTATAAATCTTAATTCAGTTAAATAATATATTTTATTCTGGCTTAATTCTGAATGATAAACCAGCAAACAAAAAAGCATGCTAATGGTCTAAAATAATCTGAGCTCTCGTCTCCAATTTCTTATTCAGTAGAAGAGATAGATCTAAAGACTCAGCAAATACTTTACATACTTATATATGCAATGTGTTCAATAAATATTTATTGAATTAAAAAAGGATACCAGCATATCCTTCAATTATTCATAGGAAATGCAAACGATTCATGACTTGTAAAACTATTATTCATCCTCTGTTGTTGGCCTTGGTCATCATTTTGTCTTTAGCAGGGGCAATTATTTATTAAGAGTAATCTAAGGGGTGCCTGGGTGGCTCAGTTGGTTGGGCGACTGCCTTCGGCTCAGGTCATGATCCTGTCGACCTGGGATCGAGTCCCACATCGGGCTCCCTGCTCGGCGGGAAGCCTGCTTCTCCCTCTCTCACTCCCCCTGCTTGTGTTCCCTCTCTGGCTGTGTTTCTCTCTGTCAAATAAATAAAATCTTAAAAAAAAAAAAAAAAAAGAGTAATCTAACATTCTGCAGCCCAGTAGGCAAAGAGGCATTTGGGATATCAAAAGGTTGCTTCATTCAGACTCTGTTCAGTGTAAGTTCTAAACTGTATCATACAGTTCTCCACTTTAGAAAATTCTATGTGTTCATAGTTTATGCTCTTCTTGATGACTCAGTTCCACCATCACGATTAAACTCTGAAATGTGTCAAAGAATTAGAAGATATAGAAAGCAAGTCTGGCTTTGTGCCGACCCACAGAGGTGTGTATTCTGGAACCTGTTTTATAAATAATATCCATCCATATGGCTGGAATGAATAATGTCCCGTTAATAAATTCTTCTGCATAGGGTCTTACACCCTTTCTGCAAAATAAATGATTAAAGTAACCCTTAAGAAATTGTCTAAGTTATTTTCTGGAATTCAGTAAGTTATAAGACTTTGAATCGTTGCATTCTGGGTCACACACTTCTTAGTGTGTTCAAAATATCCTCTTACTGTAGCAAGCTCTGCTTCCATCTTCTCATATCAACTTACTGTTTAAAGGATTTATTTGAGCCTCTTAGAGAAACCCTGCCATCTTGTGGTCTTTTCGTTGATTAATACTGAAGCCTCATTAACCAAGTCGTGTTTTCACAACTGCAGACATAAATCTTTATCTGTTTATTTTGTCTGAGTTCACACTGGTTTTAGAACACCTTTAAGAGTGTTGGGGTTTGTGGGGAAACCGGGTTCTGACCCAGAACCTCTTGTTTACTGACCTGGAACATGCAAGCTTAGCAGATGTCTTTTTTCTTTTCTGATAAGACTTATCACTCTATCAAGGTAAGCCTTAAGTCTAACAAAGTAAATGAAACCCGCGGGATTGCTATCTTTGACTTTGACGTGGATGTAAATGTGGGTCTAACACTAACTTTTACAGTCCCTGTAATGTGTGTGTTCATTTGACGGAATCTGCCACAAAGCCCGCAGTTTTATTGAAATGCTAGAAGACCTTAAAGAAGTTTGAAATTAGCATTTAAATAATCAAGGAAATTGGTTCATGAAATGTGTTGTTTGACTTATTAGTTGTATAGCAGTGTTTCAATTTTGGGCAAATGTGTTTAATCGATATAAAAGCTTAATAAACTAAACATGAAACACACACCAAAAAAGAGTGTTGGGGTTTGTGGCACTAGGTACTTGAAGACTTGTTATATATATGTTTTCAAGTAACAACTGATTCAAACTGATCTAACTCAGTTTGAGATTCCTATGTTTGGTTTCTTTAACTGTCAGGCAAAGTGACAGTTTTCACTTGTGGAAAATACTGATCCTTGTTCAATATATATGGGCTCATTATAAGGAAGTATCTTACTCTGTTTCCTTACAATGCACAAAAATTTCACCTAATGGGCCTGACAACTTAGACTTATATGTACAACTTACATAATAGATAATGGAGTTAGAGTTGGTTTTTGGCTACATACAGATTTAAGTGACAGACTAAATGAAGACACCATTACAGTAGAACAGATGAGAAGAACATTCTACCCAGTAGTCACATGGATTTAAGGAATAGAGCAAGGCCAAAGCATCCATGGACAGAGGTAGAGCCTTCTCTCTCCAGGGAGCCCAGTACTCCCTCTGGGAACTGAACTCCTGAAGGTCATATTCAATGCTGCCCAAGGGCACCCGCTCAGCGAGCCCAGTGCTGCATAGTCTCATTCAGAGCTGTGCTGGCCCTGAATGACAGAGAACCTTTTGGATTTAGATCCCACCAATGTCACGGGATATATACTCTGAGGAGTTTTGGGACAAAACCAATCCCAATATCCCTTTCAAACACAGATGAGAATCCTCAAAACATCTTCCCTATGTGGGAGCAGCTCAGAAGGACTTTCTCTAGTAATGGCCGAGGGTTCAGTTCACCTTCGATGTTTTACCCTTTTTAACACTTGCAACAAGACACAACCTTGTAGCCTCTTGTGGCCACTAAGTGAGGTATTTTGTGGGTGTCCACCACTGCACTGTACGATGGTTCTAGATCATTTTACAAGGAAAAAAAACCCTCAAAACAGTAACAGGAGAGATGCCATTATCTAAAACACAGAGGGACGTTTGAGGGGCTTTAAAATATATTTTTGTTAAGTGTTGGTGTGCTTGTGGAGAAAAAGGAACCCTTATGCACTGTTGGTGTGAATGCAAACTAGGGCAGCCACTGCAGAAAATACTATGGAGCTTCCTCAAAAAGTTAAAAGTGGAATTACCATGAGATCCAGTTATTTCACTATGAGGCATTTACCCATTATGAAAACACTAATTGGAAAAGAAATATGCACACTTTGTTTATTGCAGCATTATTGACAATAGCCAAATTATTGAAGAAATCCAGTGTTCATAAACAGATGAATGGAAAAAGAAGATGCATATATGCACGATGGAATATTAGCCATAAAAAATGAAATCTTGCCACTTGCAACAAGGTGGATGGATGTTAGAGTGTATAATGCTAAGTGAAATAACTCAAAGACAATATCATATGATTTTACTCACATAGAATTTAAGAAACAAAACCAACAGAAAAAATGAGACAAAAGTAGACTCTTGACTGTAGAGAATAATGGTTAACAGAGCACAGAATTGGGTGAGGGGATGGGTGAAACAGGTGACAGGGATTAAGAGTACACATTAATATTAAGCGCCGAGTAATGCATAGAATTGTTGCATCACTATATTATACACTTGAAACTAATATAGCACTGTTTGTTGATTATACTGGAATTGAAACTTTTAAAGAAGTTTTCCCACTTGAAAAAAACACTCTCTTGTTATTTTCTAGTCTAAACACTCATGGCCTTAAATTCTTAAATAAAAACTGTGAGGTATTTATAAAGCCTTAACTCTTCTCCACCATACGGACTGTCCTCCCAAGGATGCAGCCTTAACTCTTCTCCACCATACAGACTGTCTTCGCAAGGATGTAGCCTTAACTCTTCTCCACCATACAGACTGTCCTCCCAAGGATGCAGCCTTAACTCTTCTCCACCATACAGACTGTCTTCGCAAGGATGTAGCCTTAACTCTCCTCCACCATACAGACTGTCCTCCCAAGGATGCAGCCTTAACTCTTCTCCATACAGACTGTCCTCCCAAGGATGCAGCCTACCTCATGCCTGTGTCCATACATGAAAACAGGAGCACCGAAGTGAGGCAAGTATAACTCAGTGAGCTCAGCACAAATTAGCTCAGTGAGCAGCACAAATTCACCAAATCAAATAAAATAATATTGAAATGTTTTCAGATTCTAAACCTAGTTAGCAAAAATACACCTTGTACAAACGCCATAAACCCTATTTTAATCCTGGATTAAAAAAGTAAGTGAGTAAAAAGAGAAAGCACTCCTTATTGCCTAGTGATAGGTAAAAAGTAAAATAATGATGACAATGATTAATGAATACAACTAACAAAAAAGTTACCAAGTCCTGACTAGGTGCCAGGTTCTATGCTAAGCACCCAAAGTGTGCTAGTGACAACAGTTTATAGCAGGGGAAACTCATGGGTTCAGAGACACACACACAGAGTGGAGAATAATGACTTGTCTCTCGGGAAGAGAGAACAATAATACCTCCCTACACCATTGTAGCCAACTGTGGAAAAAGATGAGAAGACAAAAAGGCTGCAAAGTCTCTCCATGGAAGGGCCACAGACAACATGTCCGCCCCAGCCCCTGGGTGAACATCGTTGCTCACCCTGACTGTGGCACCAGACTCCGTGCGGTGCTTCCCAAGTTCAATCTCCTGTGCATTGCTTTCATGGCATTAGCCTCACCCTGTACCGTCCTTTAGATTATTAACATTTTTCATTAAGCTGAGTAATTTCTTTTAAGCTGAATTTCAAAAAAATGTTATGTTGCTACTATAAATATAAAATCAGTACCCATTCCATATCTAGAAGAGGTCTATCTACTCTTTGAGAAATTCCTTGAGTTGTACATCTTCCAGGCGCCTGGGACTCTTATGAGGTAGGCAAACGGCAAAACTATATATGAGGATGGGTGTTATAGCTAAAGTGGTAGTGACTTCTAAGATTTTGTATAAAAATTAAAATACTTCAGTGGAAACCATCATGATTGTATTGGAAAGACAATCTGAATTTTAGTGCTGGATAGAACATTTGAGATTATCCACCCTTCCCCCACACTGTGGTACAAATTCCCCTACTAAGCATCACTTGGATTCCAGGTGACAGCAGGAAGCTCACAGGATCTGGCTTATAACACTATTCAAGGAACTTCTTCACCTCAAGGGTTTAGTCAAGCAAGAACATATGGGAGGTTGGTGTAGAGTTAAGAAAGCCAAATGCAGAACACAACAAAAGCCCTGAGTTCATGGGAACTCAGTAGTGTGGGTGTCTCCTCACCAAGCAATTCTGACATCCTGAGGACAAGCTCTTATTTCCAGAATGCCAGGCCCAGCAAGCTGGTTGTACTCCTAAAGCAGAAACTCAAGGACTTTAAGGACTCATTCAGTAGGCTCATCTTATAGATACTGTTCTTGTTTTTACTTTATCTTTTATATTACAGAAAAAAAATTAATACAGAGAAAGATAAGAGATTTTACAAAAATCAGTCATGATTTTAGCATCAGAGATAGCTATTGTTGACATCTGACTAATCTCCTTCCAGGCATTTTCCTGTGTACACGTGAAAACACCACACAAACATAACATTACAGATACTGATTTGTTATCTTTTCCCCCCACTTAATGCAATTTTCCCTACAGAAGTATTACACCTAACCAGCCACCTATCCAGGGGACTGTTGCTGAGGAAACACTGACTTCTGTCTCTGAATCCACAACATCACAGTAGGATAAAAGACATTGTGGATGGACATCAGTAACCTGGTCTCACTGGCATTAGCTACTCTCTATCTTTCCCCCTTCCTTGTTTTGGTCTTCTTTCTTGGAGACTCTACACTCATTTGGTTCTAGCCATGCCCTTTTCCCCTCTCTCGCTCTCTCACCACATGCTATGTTTCTTTTGCTCACTGTTAATATGGTTGCACTAGAGTTTCATATTGTCTAGACATGAGTTATAAACAGATTATGTTCCCTACAATTATACATTCAACATTGATGAAAGGATCTTGGGCAAGGGAGCAGGGCTGGCTAAATACGCTAAGTGAGCTGGGTAGTCAGCGAGGAGGACTTGCTCAGGAAGTGGTTCCTTAGGTGCAACCAGGCAAGACTGCACCTCAAAGCTGAAGTGAAAACCTGATAGACAGCCAAGAATTGGTTCTCACCAAGCTGGAAATCATGTTCTCTGTGAGGAAGAGGACAAGGTCTAGATTATAGAAACAGGTTGTGAGAGCCCTTCTCAGAGATTTCATGGAAGCCTGGAAACTTGTTTCTAAGAAAAGAAGAAACTACAAAAGTTGTCAAGAGGCTTGGGGAAGCTAGATGATGATACAGAGGGTTAATATCATCAGATTTTTAAGGTAATGAATATACACACAGGGAGAGATCAAAATAATCTACAAACCTACCACTTATGACTTATGTTCCTTTAGTCATATTATCCCCTGCCCCCCCCACACACACACACACAATCTACAGTGAGGACAAATACATTGGTGATGCCAATAAATATAAATGGACTAATTTTATTATTTAAAAGAATTACTTCTTGCTATATGCTTTTTACAAGACTCATTTAGGACCTAACAACAATAAAAAGAATGAAAGTGGAAAAATATTCCAGGCAAAAGTGGACCAAAAAGAAAAAAAATATGGTATTAATATTAGATAAAAGTGATTCTATAGAATGTAAAATCTAATTGTTTCTGTGTCAAATTTAACAATTTATCTATAAAACTATCTTCTTTTGTTCTCTGTTTAGATGTCTGGAAAGACAGTCTAAGTATGCACATGTCTATAAATATCATATATATTCTACTTTTGCAATCATGAAGAATAACATCTTCATTGGGGTATCTGGGTGGCTCAGTTGGTTACGCATTTGCCTTTGGCTCAGGTCATGATCCCAGAGTCCTGGGATCGAGGCCTGAGTCTTGTACCTGCTCAGTGGGGAGTCTGCTTCTCCCTTTCCCCAGACTCTCACCTCCCAACCCATTCATGTTCTCTCTCTCTCTCAATCTCTCTCTGGCTCACTCTCTCTCAAATAAATAGAATCTTTAAAAAAAAAGTAAGAACATCTTCATTGGTTATTCAGAAATGGATCATATTCTGTTCTCCAAACTGTCTTTTCTTTGCAGTCTGATGCATGCACCCAGAATCTGTGCATGCTGCCCACAGCTGGAGTACTGTGCATATAAAGATAAGACACCCACTCCTGGCCTTGATGTGACAATGTAACATACTGTAATTATTTGCATGATAAAATGAAAAACTTTAACTCCTTATCTAAACTCTTGCTTATCAAAGCACAAAATGCCAAGTTATATGAGGTAAAGCAAGTATTTTTCTCCCCGGAAACTACATTTGAAAACACACCTCTTTAACAATGCATGAAAGTCATGACCAACTTCCATCTAAGTTCTTCGTAGACCACAAAACAAATTCATCTCTTGACCTGCATTTATTATAGGTTCTATGCCAAGACCTTGCTCTTACGATTCCTGACATTCCGTCTACAATAGTTATCCTGTTGATTTAGACATTATAAGGCTACAAAGTTCTCAGATGGCTATCAGAATATATGACTCGGTCAACCTTTAGTGTCAACATACTGCAAAAGGCAAAAGCTTTACTCTCAAGTCCCAGTTGGCGATTCATAATTCTCAAACCCTCAATAAACTTCTCTTCAGTGTTAAGAAAATAGTAGAAGGAAATCACATAAAACTCATACTATCTGGAAAGAGGGAAAAAATCCCAACCGTAACGGTTGTTTAATATCATACACAAGTGCCAAAAAAAAAAAAAAAAAAAAAAAAAAAAAAAAAAAAAAAAAAAAAAAAAAAAAAAAAAAAAACACCAGTCAACCAACTTTAAATAAGAAATACTGACTCCAAGTGACAAACTTAGTTTCTGTTGTTAAAAAATCCTGAAGTTAGTATTGCATCTTACAAAGCAGAAAATAAAATATAACTGAAAAACTGGGACACAAAACATTGTTCTTAAATTTCCCTAAACATACATCAGTGTGCATGAGAAACAGAAGAGGAGTCTTCTTGAACTCCTTGAACATTAAGTTCCAAATAAGACATCATGACTTAGAATCACAGCCTTGAAAAGACAAATATAAGAACTCACTTCTAAAGATTTTTGAAATACTTTAAGGATATATATTTAATTCTACAGCAAGTTTGTTAAATTTGGCATAATTTAGCCTACCCTACACATAAAGGGAAGTAAAAGATTATGTAACACATTCAAGATTATATAATTGTTCAACATTTTAACCTAAATAACGGTTGTAACTCACTGAAATGACTCAGTGAAATGATAAAATTGCTTATAGTTGGGGTGCTCAAACTTTTTCTTAAAGGGCCAGAGAGTGAATATCTTAGGCTTGTGGGCCACATGGTCTCAGTCACAGCTACTCAACACTCAACACTGCTGTAGCATGGAAGCAGTTCTAGATAATATATAATGTATGAATATAGCTGTGTTCCAATAAAACTTACTTATAAAAACAGGTTTGCAGATCCCTGACACACAGAATCACTTTCAGGTTTAGATAATCTTTGACCTATGGGGAGATTCTGACAACAGGAAAATAAGATGAAGTAAAACCACATAAGCCCTGTCAGCTTTAATGAAGGAATTCATTACTGATCTAAGAAAATAGGACTGACACAGTAGTTACAGGTCTTTGTTCAATTTATGCCCTTGGATACAGGGACACAACTCTCCTGGAGACCCCACATGAGAGCGGTTGTGTGGCTTAAGAAGAAAAGTGACATTATAATCACAAAAAGCATATTTAAGATTACTCACCCATATCTTGCCAGAGATACTAAAAAGACCAGCCATTCCAGA
>PITA01002901.1:21883-141139 GCA_004023965.1 Spilogale gracilis
AAAAAAAAAAAAAAAAGCAAAACAGAACACAAAAAACTACCAAAAAAACAAAAACAAAAACAAAAACAACAACAACAACAACAAAAACAAAAAAGCAAAACAGAACAACACAAAAAAAATCCCAGAAAAACAAAAAAATGTCAGGTCTCAGGGATCTGCCCCTCTACTTTCTGTAATATGCTATCCTCTCTTCCTGGATTCACTTCCCTTCACAGAAAGCTTAGATTCAGTCATTTCAGTTCCTCTGTTACAAATATTCAACCCCCCTGGCCCTTTCTCCCTCTACTGTACACACCTGACCACAACCCTAAACCTGGGTAGCTGCCTGTCTCCGGGGAAAACCCCATGACCAGCTGATTGCTCTGCCTTCCCAGTCACAAACCTCAGGAAGCACTCAATACTGCATTGTTTTAAGCTCCACCTGAGAAGATAGCTCCTGTCTTTTCCCTCTCTTCAGACCTTCCCTACCTTCCCCTCTTCCCATGCCTACTCAGCTAACAAATACTCCTTGTACGTCACTGCAAAATCAGAAGCCATTATGTGATCTCTCTTATCTTCCCACCACTAAATCTGAGCCTGGAGTACACCTGATCCTCCTCTTCTTGTTACGACAGAGAAACTAAATCTGCCTCTCACAGCTTAATTCCTCCATTTGTGCCATGGATCCCACCCCTCTGGTCTTGTTAATGACTTGTTTCTTTCTGTCATCACTCTTCCTGCATTAGCAATTTCTCCCCTTCTGTGGGGTCATTTTCTTCTGCATGAAAACATGTCTTAACCTCTCATATCTTTTAAAAAGTACATTCTTGGACTTCACATGACTCTCCAGCTCCAAAAACTTCTCCAAAGAGTAGCCTATGCTTACTGTTCTTCTTCCTCACCATAACTTTCATCACTGAAATCTGGCCTCTGTCCTCACTACTGTCCTATCACTTTCTGTGATAACCTTGCATTGCTTCATCCAACATCCATGTCTGACTCGATCTTCTTTCACTCCTTGGGACACAAGTGACTACTCCCCTTTCTTGAGTAACTTTCGCTTAGCTTCTAGGCCACCGCATATCTGTGAGGGTCCTGCTGCCTCATTGGTACCCATTTTCAGTTTCCTTTTGCTGACTCTTCCCCTACCCATCTTTTTAACTTGAGGTATCTCTTGTCTCAGTCCCAAGCACTTTCCTCTTTTTCCTTCTCCCTAGGTGATTCCCTCCCCTCTAAAGTTTAAATACTATCTACATGCTTTGTATTTGTGTTCCTGAATTCTCCATGGAGACCCATCTCCATATATCCAAGCTGACAGCTCTAGAAGGAAGTCTGCATCTCAAACTTCCCACATCCATCACTGAGCCCTTGCTTTTCCCTTGTTCAAATCAGTTACAGATACCAAGACCCACCAAGTACTTAAAACAGAAACCCAGGAGATTTTTGTTGTGAATCTTCCCTCTCCTGCACCTTAGCCAACTTGACCTTCAAAACATCTTTCAAATTCTCTCAATTCCCACTGTTGCCACCCTGCTAGGCACTACCACCACCCTTAGGATGGACACTTCGACAGCCTTCTAATTGTCTCACCTCATCCATTTGTCCCCTCTCCAACCTCTCCTCCTAAGAGCCATCTTCTAATTATAGGCACTGCTACATCCAAGTTCCAGACCAAGGCTGCAAACCTGTATGGGTTGCTCCTGCCTGCCTCTCTTTTGTAGCATATACCAATCCCCTTCCCCTTCTCTGTGCTCAACCTTGGCCATCTTTCTGCTCCTCAGTACCATGAGCTCTTTCCCAGTGGGGACCTATGGGGGCCGTGCTCTCTCCATTGTGGGGAATACTCCTCCACGCTCTTTACCCAGCTAGGTCATTCTTTCCTTCAGCTCTCTCTGCTGTTCCGCCTCTCATCCAATGGATGACCATGCCCCCCAGTTAGTCCTGCCTTAGTAAAGATTTGTGTTTTTAATAGTAGTTATCCAGATAATGATGCTTTATATCCCTAGTTGGGTTGTTTTTGTTTTCCTTACTCTGTCTTACTTTAAGTTACGTAAAGGGAGCAGAGGGACCAACTCTGTCTTGCTCACTGTTGAATATCTAGCACCCAGAACAGCATCTTGCATAAAATCAGTGCTCGAATATTTGTAGAATGAAATGCCAGAGGTGAGGTGTTTTTATTTTTTTTTTAAGATTTTATCTATTTATTTGAGAGAGAAAGAGAGCACAAGCAGGGTGAGGGGCCGAGGGAGAAGCAGACTCCTTGCCAGGCAGGGAGCCCGACAGGACTCTGGGATCATGACCTGAACCGAAGGCAGACGCTTAACTGACTGAGCCACCCAGGGGCCCCAGTGAGCTGCTTTTAGAGTAAGCTCTGGGTTTCCTGGGTATTATATAAATGCTACTGGATGATTTATTCCTGAAATGCTGCATACTTTGATTCTATTTCAATAGGGATATTCCGTATTATATATACTGACATAAACTTAACTACAATTATGACAATTCATTCTAAATTAAAACCAACTGTGGTAAAAGTTAGTGTGGTTTGGCCTTTTCTACTTCACCAGGAATTATATAGTTTGACATCCTGAACAAGAGCTACCTCCATCTGTGTTCTACTAGACAGCTAAAGACACCCTAGGTTTTATTTTCCACACAGATACAATAGCAATTTCTTCATAAGCTATAATTCAAGAAAGAGTTAAGTCTTCTATCTTATCAATATTTAAACCGAAGAAAGAATGGTAAATAATATTCAATATCATATTTTGTAAAGAGAAAACAGTTGATATGGCTTAGTGTGGGAAAGGCTTTTGTAACCCACCTGAATCTGGATACTTAATTCCCAGTATGCTAACAACTAGTTGAAATGTGTGGGTCATAAAACCAGAAACACAGCATTGGCCACGCAGGGTCATGTGTAGTCTGGGTAATCAGAATATGAAGAAAAATGTAGACCTGCAAGGCCTATGGACTGTTTAACTTAATACCTCCTGTTTTACAAATAACCCCTTGTCATAAGAAAAATAACAAGTTACGTCAGAGAAGCTGGGGATTTCCAGCCTGTCAGAGGCTCCACTGACTGCCATTTCTTCTCTAAGATATAATTTTGCAGGTCTTCATAGACTCCTGGGCCACGGTAACGGCGGAATATCCCATCCTTTGCACTAGAAATTAGAAAAAAAACAGAAAACAAATCTATTAAAATAACAGGTGTTACGGATAATAAAAATTAAAACAAATACTAGTTTCAACTTCACTTGGAATTTTAACTTGGCTCAAATGAAGAAAAAAATTATAGTTAGGCGTAAATATTACTCTATTACAGATTAGAAATTCCAAAATGGTAGGCATTATGCATTCTATTTTTATCACTGCACAATTTGGGACCATAAGCAAAGTTCTTGGTAGTGTCTAATCTACCAAGTTACTTTTTATGATTTTTGCTACCAATTATTTCAATTTTTCTCTTAGAATGGCAAAAGAGTAATTGTTATCGAGCTTTAAAAACTTGTATACAGCTTTTCAAACTTATGTCACTCAAGCTCCACCCCTCTCCCAAATTAACAAAACACCTTGCATTCCCACAGTCTTTCTTTCTCTGACTTTCTTGCCACAGTCCAGCTTCCTGAGGGAAGAGGCTGCACTGGCCATTTTCTGTC
Organism: Spilogale gracilis; assembly: GCA_004023965.1. NCBI lineage: Eukaryota > Metazoa > Chordata > Mammalia > Carnivora > Mephitidae > Spilogale > Spilogale gracilis. The sequence goes on from PITA01002901.1 coordinate 25,525, forward strand.
CGTGTATTACTCATTCACCGTTCACGTGATTGGTGGTTCTGCTTCCTCAACTTCATAGAAACTGCTCATATTGGGGTCTCCAATAACTCTTCATTCCATATCCACAGAGCACTTTTCTGTCATTTTTCTTTGTCTGTCGTCAGCACTACCCACTACCAAACATCTCTTCTTCCTCTTTTCCATCAGCTTTTATGACACAAGCTCCCTTGGCTTCTTCTGATTACTCTGACCATCCCACCCCTGCTCAGTTCCTCACTCCCTATCCTCCTTTGCAGATGTCCTAGTATTGATCAACCCCAGGTTCTATCTTTGACCTATTTCTCATCCCACTGTGTATACTCCCCCTAGATACACTGCGATGTCTGTCTACCTCGATGCTGAGAAATCCCCAATACATGTCTCCAGTCTAGATCTTTCATGAGCTTTAGATCCTGAAATCAAACTATTACCTAAACTTCTCCATTTGGAATTAACATCACACTTTATTTCCCATCCTAGGCTCTATCTTCCAAACTTCATCTTATTCTAATGGCTCAATATCTTTTATGAGTTCTACATGGCCCACTGGTGGTCATCATAGGCTTCTTCCTTCCTTATCGTTAACTAGTCACCATGTCCCAGTGATCCCACCTCCTAAGTATCTTCCCGTTTCTCTTCCCCCATCACTGCCTGAGCCTCTCTAGCCTTATCACCCAGGATGATCCAACTGCATCCTTTGGGTCAGAACAAGTTACAGTCCTCAGAAGGTATCTCATTTTTCTCCCAGACTTTTCATGATATCTCCCGTATCTGGAAAGGCCTTCTCCCCCTTGTCTGCTTAACCCAATTCCTATCTTTCGTAATATCAGAGAAATCTTTGACACCCCTCGCCCTCTCCTATTCACTGTCTGACATTAGGCGTCCTTCCCCTACTGTACTCGGGCACCCTTCTCTACTACCAGCTATCATTCACTGCACATCAGTCTTTCTCTCTTCGAACGTTAAGCTGAATGAGCAATGGTTATGGAAAACAACTTAGAATTCCTGATACACACGTACTGCCTTCGAATCTGTTCTAATGTTCCTAAGTTTCTAATAGAAAATTATTTCAACTTACTGAAAAAATGCTGGGAGAGTAGTGACAAAGAAGCGGCCACTCAAACCTACAAGAGGCATAAACAAAAATAGTTACAAGTCAGACCACCCCAAGCACCTGATTTACATTGTAAGAACAAGCAGACTTGAGTTTGCTTTCATGGCCACATTATTAAAATTGTTCCGATTATTTAATCACATTAACCTTTTTTCTTTTTACTTAAAGATGTCATATCTTTATTCATTTTTATTTACCTACCACTTTCTGGTCACTGACATATAATTTGGTTATGTTTGATGTATTACACTAAAGTTTTCTGGCTTGTGCATTGCTTGGAATAGTATGGTAGCTGAAAGGACAGGTTGTAGAGTGCAATCTGGGTTAAATACTAAATTCTTTAGTTACGAGCTCTGTGACTGTAAATAAATTACTTAACCTTTCTGTAAAATGGATATATTAAAGCCTGACTGAATTGTTTTGAAATAAGATTAAATCGGTGTGTGTAGTGCTTAGCACATATTAAAGGACTCAGTAAATTACAGATATAATGATATCTGTAATTTATATGTTTTAAATTTATATCTGTTTTTAAACCTATATATTATAGGTTTTTAAACCTATATATTATATGTATATAAACCTATAATATATGTTTAAAAAGAAAAAAGAATAGGAAATAATAAGATCATGTATAATCTTTTCACACTTACAAAATTTGTAATTTCTGTCAAGGAAGTCTATGTACATTAAACAATTTTTTTTTTTCAATTTGTCTCAGCAAACCTTTACTCAACAATAACCACGTGTCAAGTGCTCTGCTAGGTACCTGTGAAGATAGATAAGTAAAACCCTTAGTCACTCATCAAGCAGTTATGAAGCAACTTCTTTGTTCCAGGGATTGATAGTGGCTCAAGACATACAGATAAGCAAAAACGGGCAGTCTTTTATTCACAGAAGTTACAGTCTAGTGGCAGAGGGAAAGAATTTAATCAAATAAGCATGACCAGAAAGAGATGGATGATATCAAGGAAAGGGACATGCAGCAAAAGCCTGCATGACACTAGGAGTAAAGAACAGATCTCTGGTCTTTATTATTAACTAAATAATATTTATGTGGGCACCAAGAGTGACTAAGTCCAGTTCTGGCAAAGAGAAGGAAAGCTAAGGATCCTCCTGGCCCACATGATAACATGGCAGAGATATCATTTTCACATTTCTCATCATTTCTGCCTTTCCCACTTAAGAACAATCTAGACAAAATCAAATCCCTCATTAAATAAAGTGGCTCAAATTTTACATCTCTGCGATGACTTGCAGTTTGAAATACCAAAGGTGTATTTTTAATAACAAGGGGGTATTTGTTTATACTCATTTTATAAACTAAATCTATATTCAGCAAAATAATTTATCAATTGATAATGACAAGTCTTCCCAAAGAAGGGTTCTCTATTTTTTCTCATATCCAAGCAGGTGACTCTAAAACACTCGTATGGTACTTCAAAGCAAACATAGTATTTCAAAGTCAGTAAAAGTCAATGTTACAAAAAAACATAAACTTCACACATTTATGATTTGTATTTTAAAAAAAAGAAAAAAAGGTTGTACTGGCAGAAACAGGAATAAAAGTGACCTGAGAAGTCAGCTGAGGATTGGAATAAGCATCTCTGTCTACAGAGCATTCTCACCCCTAACAGGCTTGGAACTCCACCCTACCAAGGAACAAAGGCATCTTTTAATATAGTTCCAAATCTAAATTGTCAAGGGAAAATGTATGGGTAATCTTAAAGGATTGAAAATTATTATATATTTTGCTTATTACAAACACTTTCATGTCCTTTTTTCCTAGCTGCAGATTTTTATATCACCCCAAATCTTATATAAGGACACTCACAGTGTTAGGGAATTATGCTTTATTTACAATGATCTTTTAAAATGGAACGCAGAGGGGCCCTTGAGTGGTGCAGTTAAGCATCTGAGTCTTGGTTTTGGCTCAGGTTGTGATCTCAGGGTTGTGAGATTGAGCCCCATGTCAGGCTATGTGCTCAGTGTGGAGTCTGCTGGATTTTCTCACTCTCCCTCTGCCCCCTCTCCCTGTTCGAGCTCTATAAATAAATAAATAAATAAACAAACAAACAAATAAATAAAATCTTTTAAAAAATTAAAAATCCTTCATATGTTCTTGGTCAGTAAATTTAAACTACCAGTTTTCTTGTTAATGGGCATCATAATTTCTATCTCAGTATTTTTTAGTATTAAATGATTTTATATTTATAAAGCACATTGAATACAGTGTTCAACACAGAGTAAGTACTGAATACATGCTAGCTATTGTTTTTTAAGGCTCTGATTCAAAGTTGGAATAAAGTAGGATGCAATAATGTAATTTAGTGTTAAGGGCTTTGGAAATCACACATTATTTTGGAAAACATATTTTTATAAATAAATGTGCCCATGGAAAAAATAAATACAGAGGAATTAAGAAAGAAGACACAGTGATACATATATATATATATATATATATATATATATATAAAATATGGTCTCTGAGAGTCTTTTTTACCTTTCTGGTTCAGACTAAAAGGATGCTCATTTCCAAAACTGTTAGAATAAAGGGTATGAGAACTTCATGGCTCTTGATATGAATTGCTGTGCTTTTTTCCATGACTACTGTGCCAATTTACAAGACCATCAATTAAGACTCATTTAAAATAAAGATTATTAATCAATTGTAATCCTCAAAACTTATTTATGTTTGTCAGTATTTCTTCAAATGAAAACCCATGCAGAATACTGATAATAAGATCATAGCATCTAACGCAGATATGAGTTCAGTTTCATGTCTGGAATAAGACACTGTCATTGAGGATGTCTTCAGGATAATCAACAACAAAATCAAGAACAACCAAAGTAGCCCTTAGACCATGACACACTACTAAGTCCTTTGAACATCTGACACCCTAGGAAACCCTAGGAAATTCACCTTAAATAAATGCCATTTCTGAGAGGCTAACAAATGTCAGAAAGTTTTGGGTTTCGTGTCACTGCTCCAAAAATGCCTTCTAACCTTTAATACTGATGCTATCAAGGGAGCCTCTCATTACCTGAAAAGTTAAAATATGACCAACTTAGAACAGAGAAGCACCATCTGAGGTTGTGGTTGGCTTCAAGGTTTAAAAACAAGGCAAGCATGGATCTCAACAAAGGATTACATCAGAGGACATAATGATTCACTGCTGGCATAATGATTCACTGCAAGAAAGCTCACAAAATGTAGAAGAAACGAGTAGACTCTTAAACTTTAAGTGAAAGAGATAAAGTTTGACCACACGGTCTCCTAACATTGCTGCGGGTCTTTTTTACTTTAAGGGAAATTTCTACTTTAAAATGAAGACTACAACATAAAAAGGGCATTAATCCAAAATGCAGGGCAAAATTTAATTTCTTATTTTCAAGCTTATCTTAAACACGTAAAGCAAAAGAAAGAAAAGAATTAAAAAAAAGAAAAACTGTACCAGGGAACTACATTTTGATATGCAAAAACACAAAAGAAATGATTTAAGTTCAATGCTTAAAAAATGGGGATAGCTGCTAGCTTTTGTTCTACCATTATAAGCTGTGTTACTTTGGGCATGTTACTTAACCTCTCTGAGCCTCAGTTTTCTGAGTAATATAAACAGTTCTTCCTAGCGTTGTTCTGAAGCTAAAATGTATGTTAAGAAGTGCCTAACACAACTATAGGCTGAAGCAAATGCTTAACTAAATGTTACTATCACCAAAAGAGTAGCAGAAGGAAAGCAACGAAAACAAGTAGAACTAACCTTACCTTTGAGACTGATATAAAATTGTCAGTATATCACAAAAGACTAATTTTTTTTTAAAGATTTTATTTATTTGACAGAGAGAAACACAGCCAGAGAGGGAACACAAGCAGTAGGAGGGAGAGAGGGAGAAGCAGGCTTCCCGCGGAGCAGGCAGTGCCATGCGGGGCTCAATCCCGGGACTCTGGGATCATGACCTAAAACTGAAGGCAGAGGCTTAACCACTGAGCCACCCAGGCACCCTCAAAAGATGAATTTTGACAATTATAAAATTAAAATATGAGCACTAACTGAAGCACAGTAAACCAAGTTGGCTTTTGCAACCAATTTGTTGTTTAAACACAATGCTTCTTCTTGGCTGTGGTAGGTATCTGGTTTACCTCTAATCTAGTGAACTAGCCATCACCCACGGGTGCTCTATGAGCAGCTGCTGTTTTCCTGTCCTTGACAACTAAGCTCATTTGCATGGAACAGAAGGTCCACGTACATGCTCATTACATTTAATTTCTCAAAAAACACACAACTGATATATCAGCTAGTCAATGCACTATTAAGCAAGCAATGCCATGTAATCTAATCTAGGGCTTTTCCTCTCCTTAACTTCGACATCTCATCTGTAAAATACAATGTGTAATCCCTAGTCTTTGTAATTCTGAAAAGTTATTTTCTGTTCAAAATACCTTAAAAAAATCTCTTGTGAGATATGCCAATGGAAGAGTTACAGGCATAACTAAAGACTACGCAGAAACACTTCAAAAATTCTTGTTTTCACTTCTTTTTAAAGTTTACTTGTAGGGAAAAGAAATAAAATTTTGCCTTACTAGCACTCCTGGCAAGGCAGCCCTAATGAAAGAATATGCTAATGCAGATTCATAACCAAATATAAATCTGTATACAGAAATATCCAGTAAAGTGCTCACTTTGAGTATCATTTCAATTATTTTCCACCATTCATTCAGGATGTTAGATTTTGAAAAAGTGAAGTAAATGCCCAAAGAACTTTCAAGAACAAGGACAAGCCACCTGTGGGGCTTGCCAGTGAGTTAACACCATATAAGACATTGTCTCTTCATTTGGCTTCCAGGACCTCACCCCTCCACCTCCTTCCTACCTCACCTGCTTCTCTTCTTCCTCTTGCTGGGACTACATCTCTCCTTCCAAATGTTCAGAGTGCCCCGGTTTTTAATCCTCAAAACACTTTTCTGGCACACCTTCCCTAGGTAATCTCAATTCCTCCCCTCCTTTCAAATACCATCTACAAGGATGATCCTCAAATGTACATCTCTAGCTCAGCTCTATGGTCTTCAATTGAACATCTTGAACTTCAACTTTGGTCCAAAGCTGCTCTTCCTTCGGTCTTCTCCATCTTCTTTCTTTCCATCAAACGCTACAGCCAATCTATGAGGAAATCCTTTTGGACATTCCAGTCAACTGCAGTATCTCAAATCCAGTCCCTCAGCACTGCTGCTCCTAGTCCGAGGCGCCATCGTCTCCACACTGGACTTACTGCATTAACCTCTTTTCTTGCTTCCCCTTCCAAACTCCTACAGACAAGTTTTCATGTAGAAGTCAAAGCAATTCTCTCAAAACATAAGCCATAGCATGTCACTCCCTTGCTCAAAACTTCCCAGTAGCTTCCTTCCTATCACACTAAAGTCCAAATTCCTTGTCATGGCCAACCAGACCCCCATGATGTGGTTTCCAGCTACCTCTCCAGCTCTGTTTCTTTTGAGTAACCCATTGGCTGTCATATGGTTCCTCAACTCAGCCAAGCACACTCCTGCCTGCACATACTGTTTGCTCTGCCTGGAAGGCTCCTCCCCTATCGCTTCTTGAAATTCACTTCCAAGTCAGCACATCTAGTCAAATAGTCCTTCCCTGGAAATCCTATTGAAAATAGTGGCTCCCATAATTTTCTACATTTTTATCCTGCTTTCTTCTTCTTCATAGTCCTTATGACCAACAGACAGTGTTTTCCATTTTACTCTTCTTATTTCTCTCCTTGGTTGAAATGTAAGTTTTATGGGAAGCCAGGTCTTTATCTTCCTTATTTGCTTGTATCATTTATCTATATCACCATTATCCAAAACAAGACCTGGTGCATGGTAGAAACACAAACATTTGTTGAATAACTACATTATTCTTAAACCCTTTAAAAGATTGATAGCACTAGATTTGCAATTTGAAATAAAGTATGAAATAAGATAGTATAACCTGAAGTGAAATATTCTTTAGGCCACTCAATCACGTGTGTGGAATTTTGCCTCCTAATTTTTATTTGTGAATTACAGGTTTTAAACTTTTATTATTTAAAAAAGATTTCTAGAACTTATACTTTAAAACATTATTCCAATATATAAAACAATCATTTTTCCCTTTTTTTGACTTTGTTTCTTCACTATTCCTAAAAAATACTGGAACAAAGCCTTTTTTCCTTCTTCTTTGATAAAAGTTTCAAATATATATAAGTATACATTTGCATCAAAAGTATGAGCCAGTGATAAATTTGTTTTTAAAATATTTCATTATAATAAATTTTCTCTTTACATTATCAAAAAAAGCACTCAATCCACTAACAGTGGGAAAAAATAGTTGTAAATCTACATTTTACCATGGAGTGACTGTATTCAGTCAGCCTTTAGATCTCTGAATCCTTCATAAAGCTAATTGTTTAATTCTTTTCAGTTAAATCATGCTGTGAATTCACGGCAGGTAGAGCAAATGACTGAAATGTGAATAGGCCAGCTGCAATTCTGAGAAACTCATCATAAAATGTGCTTGGTGTTTACTAATTAGCAGGCTTACACCTGATTTTGTTGGACTCAACTACTAAAAGGCAAAAACAAGTTTACAGCAGAAATACAACTGCAATGACTTGACATCCAAACAGAATAACTCGTTCTAACAACTCAAACCACGAACTAATAAGTATAATTGTCTATCTCTAAATAGCAGATGGGCAGAAGTGGCTTTGATTCAAATAGATTAGAAAGGCGGCTTGAGGACTAATGACCATAACAGAAATCTCTCTCCAAGGGTTTGTGTCAACACATCCAATTTAACAGACACCGTCCATTTTGTTGTCCAAGTAATTGGTGATGCATTACTTTGTGTTTCTGCACTCACAGTTATTACAGGAAAGTAATAGCTACACCTCCGTGCCTTCTTTTGCCCCTTGTATAGGGATACAGAAGATAGAAACTGAATGTAGACAGGAGAAAAATAAGTTTTTATTATTGTTGTTATTTGAAACTTATTAAAGTTTCAAGACAGGCAAGATGAAATGTGAATTATAAAAGCCCAACTTTTCTTCTCATTTTGTGTATGATACATGATTATCTTTAAAAAGATCAATCTCAGGATCTAGGATCATGGTCTGAGCTGAAGGCAGACAACCAACTGAGCCACCTAGGTGTCCCTACACAGTTATATTTGAACTACAAATACAAACTATCTTTTCTGAATTTAAAAGTTTCCTTTATTTCCCTCTTTCTTTTGAAAAACTGCATCATTAACAGCTAATAAATGTAGATGGAACAACAGAATTAGAAATTCACCATTGTGGAATCCACTATGAAATACTGGATTCAGGGAAGATCATCACGGATCTTAAATCCCCAAAGTATCATCCCACAGATTATTTCCTAATCACAAATGGGGTCTTTTCTTTGTAATAGAGGTTTATAATCATCACCTTAACCAACTGCTCAAACTCAATAGCATTAATGGTGATAATATGTGCCTTCTGATGGAATACAATTTAAGTCACAGGATCACATATAAAGTACTGTTGCCATAAACATATACCTGAATCATGCTTCTGGACCGAAATTTAAGTTTACAGAAAATATAAGAATAAATTAAATGTTACCAAAAAGAAACACCTAGGCGAATTCCTGGCCTGTTCTCTTTAGAGTGTCAATGTCATGAAAAAAAAACACTCCCTATATCAAGGGAAACTGGGGTATCTGGGTGACTCAGTCCATAAGCATCTGCCTTCACATCACGTCATGATCCCAGGGTCCTGGGATCGAGCCCTGCATTGGGCTCCCTGCTCAGGGAGAAGCCTTCTTCATCCTCTCCCATTCCCACTGCTTGTGTTCCCTCTTTCCCTGTGTCTCTCTGTCAAATAAATAAAATCTTTATAAATAAATAAATAAATAGATAGATAGATAGATAGATAGATAGATAGATAAAAAGATGTAGCTACTAAATTCAGATGGTGGAACTTGATTAGATCCTGGTTCAAAAAGACTATTAAAAAACAAGGAAAATGATTAGAAAGATTTTAACATGCTGAAGAATTGATGGTAAGTATCATGGGGTCTACAACTGATTTTCAAATGATTCAGCAAATTAAATAACAACAATATAAATACATATGTATATATACACACACACACAAACACATATATATGAAAACACAAACATATACTGATAGGCTAAAAATGCTACCTATTGATTTTAGGTGGTCAGTTCATGGGTACTCAATAGCCTGATCTTTCAACTCTTCTATATGCGTGAAAAAACTCAAAAAGTAACAAACTTTTGCATTTAATGTTCAACATGGACTCTACCTGGTTCTTCAATGACATCTACTTTGCCCACACTGATCTGAAGTATTTCACCATTCTTTGCAAATGTCTCCCATTCTGAATCAGTCTGCTGGCAGGATGGACACCAAGGAGCATAACTGTAAAAAAAAATTATTAGTCAACACAAACATATGAAAAAAATCCATAAAACAAAGTAGAGAAATAGAGCATTTTAATCTAAAAAATAAATTCTTAACTCAAGGGAAGAACAAAAGCAAGATTTTCTGAAGTTGCTTAATATAGAAAAACAGAAGTTTATTCTCCCCAACTAGGATTTAATGTATGAGTATCAATTCCCTCGGAAAAAATAGCCAAAGTTTAAGAAGATGTTCACAAACTATTGTAATATATAAAATATTTTATTTCAACATTACTGTTACACTGGACCCAAATTTTACTACTTCCCAGATAGATAGCTTTTGATTTTTCAGGGTGAAATGAATTTGAGTATGCCACTAAACGTGGACAATTTTCACAAGGGTGTCTTTGACCAAACCAGTTTCAGATTCATTAAAGTAAGACCCGGTGGGTAGAGACCAGAAGATGTATTGCTAGTGTGTCCCCCCAAATGTAAGTCATTTCATTTCCAAAGATATGTGGCAGTTTCGAACCATTCAGAGAAAGTAGAAGCTACAGGCTAAGCCTGCTCCACAGACCCTCTTAAATAGAAGAGGGGTTAGAAATAAATACTCATTTGGGGCACCCGGGTGGCTCAGTAGGTTAAGCATCTGCCTTCTGCTGGAGTCATGATCCTAGGGTCCTGGGATCAAGTCCCGCATCAGGCTCCTTGCTCACTGGGGAGCCTGCTTCTCTTTCTCCCTCTGCCTACCACTCCCCCTGCTTGTGTGCTCTCTCTCTGGCAGATAAAAAAAATGTTTAAAAAAAGAAAGGAAGGAAGGAAGACATACGTGGGCCTTCAACAAGAACTCTGCTGTTTTAGATTATTTTTTCATTAATAAGCATGATCTAAGGACCGTGCTAAAAACTGAGGCTATCCCTGTGAACAGGAAAGATGTGGTGCCTCCTTCCTCCTGGTGCAGTCTCTCACCCACAGGTGAAAAGAGACAAGCACGGGGGTAATGACAATCCAAGTGGCAAATGCCATGACTGAGAATGCGGACCAGATGCTAAGGAACACTCAGAAGCTGGATGATCTCAGAAGGGCCCCCCAGAGAAAGGAGCATCTGTGCTAAGATCTAAAGCAAGAGTAAGAGCCAGCGAGGGGTCAAGGAATGTTCTAATCCAAGCAGAGAGAACAGGAAGTAAGAAGACAGAGTACTGACAGGACTGGATGAAAACATCGTTCATAGCCTTTGAAAATGTTGTATAAGGAGTCAGGACTTTATTCCAAGCTCCAAGACTGATGCCCTAAAAAAAGTAAGAATCATGATCAGACTTACATTTTTGGAAAAGTCATCTGGCAGCTCTGTGGATAATGGATCAGGGATGGATAAGATGAAGGCAAACAGGAAGGCTGTGCTGTCCTCCTGGCAATATGCTACTGGCCTCACTTGGCCTCCCATGACGCTAGCAAACATCATAAATGGGCCATACAGCTCTAATGTGTTCCAGGATTTTATATGCAGATGTTAAAATGGGAATCCAGCGAAAATTGCTGTTTAGAAAGTATAGTGGATTGAACGGGATCTCTTTTTTTAATTTTTTTTTAAAGATTTTATTTATTTATTTGACAGAGAGATCACAAGTAGGCAGAGAGGCAGGCAGAGAGAGAGGAGGAAGCAGGCTCCCCGCTGAGCAGAGAGCCCGATGCGGGCCTCAATCCCAGGACCCTGAGATCATGACCTGAGTCAAAGGTAGAGGCTTTAACCCACTGAGCCACCCAGGCACCCTGAACGGCATCTCTTAAAAAGAGTCATAACCTCCCATACCTGTGCATATGATCTTATCTGGAATAAGACTCTTTACACATATAATTATATTAAATATCTTGAAGTGAGCTATTCCTGGATTTAGAGTAGGTTCTCATAAAAGAAAGAACAGCAAAGTGTGACACAGAAACACAGGAGGAAGGCCATGTGGAGATGCAGTCAGAGATGGGTGGTCTGCAGCCACAGGCCAGGGAATGCCAAGGATCACTGGCAGCCAGAAGAAGCTAAGGGAGGCATGGAAGACGCTCCCCCAGAGCCTCCAGAGGAGCCGCCCTTGCCAACATGGTGATTTTGGAATTTTGGTCTCCAGAACTGTGAGAGAATAGATTTCCACTGTTTCAAGCTACTAAGCGAGTGGTAATTTGCAGTAGTCTGAGGAAACTGACACAGAAAGGAAGATATCATTTGAAATTAGAAGGAACTGAGATCAAATATTTCTTATGGAGACTTAAAAGAGTTGGTTGAGCTGTGCTTAATATAAAATACTGTGAACAAACCATAACATATGCTAGAAATCCATTTAAAAATACTAACATAGGACAGAATTAAAAGGAAAATTAACATTTACAGAACAATGTAACAAAAATAAATGAATACAAAGGGAGAGACATTCTGTTTTGCTTAATAATACCCAGAAGAAAAAAAAAAAAACAGTAAATAAAACTAATTAATCAACGCTCACAAAATAGGATAGGATACTCCAGAAAAAAAAAAAAAATCACCAGACACTTGGAATATTATTTTGGGATGCCATCAACTGACATGATATTTTTAAAAACTGCTTAAATCTGTTTAAATTCTATTAAAAAAATCCTCAACTCAAGTCAAAATGCTGAGGGAATAAATGCAATAGATACTTTTAAAAGACTTGATATCACTGAATCGTTTATGTACAATGGGTGAACTTTACAGTATGCGAATTATGACACCCAGGGATAGAGGGCAAGAGACATGGATGAACCAAGACTGGCAATATGTTGATACAACTACTGAATCCGATGATGGATGATGGGAGTTCATTACACTACTCCTCTTTTTGTTTATGTATGAAATTTTCCTAATAAATAGGTTTTGTTTGTTTGTTGTTTCACTGAGGTGTAATTGAGGTATTAAAAAATATTATATACGTTTTAGGTATAACGTAATGATCAAATATATTTTTCCTAAAGGTTTAATTACATGGAAAGATCCAACAAGTTCTGGATGGGTGGGCTCAACACTGTGAAAACACTGATTCCCCCCAATTTTTTTCCTTTCTTCTTTTCCATTCCTGAATTATTATTATTATTTTTTTTTTACAAAATGTGGCATCTATTATTTCCACATTACGAGAAGAAAGGGGTGGAGGGAAAAGAGGTGGGAAAGAATGTCTGCCAAAAGAATAAAACAAACACAAACAGGGAAAAAGTGCCTTAGGAAAGGAAATAAAGGGGGAAAAATTAAATAATCAAATTCTATAACGAGACTTAGGCTCAACAGTGCTGTCAGGTCATCATTTATGAACCCTTTTATCTCGACCTGAGCAGAAGCATGTGTGTAAGTGCCATGCAACACTCAAGGTAAGGATGCATAGGAACCAACTTTCCTGATAAACTACAATAACAAGCATTTCTGAAATGGGGCAGTGTTTTGATCTTTCACATTAATGAAAGGGTGCACAGGGTTAAAAAGTCAATATGATGGGGCGGTTGCATTTACTTCATGTCAAGTATTGAGATTGGGCCCAGCCCAAGAGAGAAAGGACTACCCAAAGCAAGGCATGCATTTCTCTCTCCAGCCAGGTCCAAGAAGCAGCCAGACTTTAGCACAACTGTTCATCCTAAGGACTGTTCATCTATCTCTAGAAAGGTCTAGTATAGCCAATTCCAAGATAATTCTGAAAAGTCATTAATCTTCTCATTACAGCTATGAAATCCCTGAAACCCCAGAGACACGGACCAGAGAATAAGGACCAGGAACAATCTGGGGACACCTTTGACAATGGCTGATTTTAAAGACATGTATCTCTGCATTTCCAGGCCAAACTATATACCTGGTATATAAATAATTCCTGAATAAATAAATGAACAAACTTTAAAGAAAATTATAGTCTTTGAGGAAAGTCATTTTTTCCATATTTTAAAAATATGCATATGGCAGATGATCCTGGGGAAAGCAGTTGGTAAACTTTAGGGAAAGAGAGAACATTTTATTATTTAGTACTTCAAGGGGCATTTCAGTGTTTTAGGTAAGAGTTCTGCCAAAGGACTCAACAAGACCAACCACAAATTATCCATGTGACTTTGGGCAGGTTAGTCACCGCTCCATGCCTCAGCTTCCTCAACTGCAAAATGGGACAGTAACAACAGCTACCTTAGAAGGTTATTGGGAGATTAGATGACTTATACAAAGCAGGCACATATTAAGAACAATCACTAATACCAATTACATTTGTAATACACTGTTTGGTTTCCAAGACAGTTTTATGATGCATCAGAACTCATACACACCTCACGGTTTATAAGGAAGGTTTTACAAGGCCTTGCTTAAGGTCACCTAAGACCACACAGAACAAGAACCCAGATGGAGGTATTTATGTGGATAAACCTTCAAGGAAAATAAGACCCAACATTGAGAGAGGGAGAGAGGGAGAGAGAACCAGATAGAAGAAAGAAATTACCAAAAATAAGGAAGAAACCTTGCAGTACAATTAAACGAATTCTAGATCCTTTTGTTTTGTTTCCCTAGTCTGGGCCTTTGCATTTAACCCAGGGACATATATATGACATCACTAAATATTATATCATGCAAATTTTGTCTTTTATTTTTTAAAATCCCAGTCCCTAATCCCTAGACAGACTATTATAAAAATTGGGATTTTGGTGACATCGATCCCAAGATATAAAAATGCCATTGAGGTCACTTTAGATACTCTTTTTTTTTTTTTTTTTTTTTTTTTTTAATGTAGCTGTTACCTACTGGAGGCTATGAATGCCATTATTCTGGAGATTTGATCAAAGCTATTTGTGTTGGAGTGCACCAACATCATTCACTAACTCTGTGTTCTTTTGGTGGCAGAAATAAGTCGCTCTGGTTCTCTGGTGTGGGAGTTGGTCCACTGTTGTTTCAGCTTTTTAAATGATTAGTATTCTTTTGGACCTAAAGAATTGTGTTTTAGACAGTAATTTAGAACCTACCAAAGGAAAATACCTTCAGGGGCCAAAGGAATACAAACAAGGAAACTCACGACATTCATGTACTTTGGTATGAATTTGGCATGAGATTCTATTAAGTGTATTTGGTGTGAGATCTATTTGGTGTGAGATTCTGTTAAATGCACAAGAAATGAGTTACTTAAAAACATTTCCTAGAAGTAAAATTTTACTAAAAATACATTTTTATTCCCCAATAATGGGCAATTTTTCTTCTTCTGTCTTGGCTCAAATTTCACACACTCTCTTCAGGGAAGAGTGCACACTCCTGTACATTCTCTTTTCTTATCCTTGCAGAACAGAGATAAGCAATGACTGATACGGTCGATTTTCACTTAGAATTTACTTTGACCAAGTACTCAAAAGAATATGTGACAATGAAGATGAATGGGGTACACTAGGTTCATCTTTCTCTGATGTAATACATGAAACTAGATCAAAATATCAACAGATGATCTACCTCAAGTGTTATTCCTCTGTCTAGAAAATATGGAAAAACTTAATGATCCAAGAGTTGGAAGGCTTATGTTTGATTCTATGTCTTTAGAAGAGCATTTCTAGGACATCTTGTCATAAAATGTAGAAGAAAAATAATACTTTATAACTCTACAAAAACCACGATACCTGCTATAGAAAATGGAATTCACTATTTTCTTTAGAATGAAGACTCCACGGAGACAGTGTGCCTCACTTGTACCTACCTAGAATAGAACCCGGCAGGTCCTAGGCCACAGTAAATACTTGTTACATTAATGAACAAATGGGAGATGATAAGGACTATCCTTAGTACCTACAAAAATACAAACAGATAGATGTTTCCTTCAGTGATGTACATAAGGAAGCTCTTCATTAAAGGAACAACTAGTCTATTATTCATTCATCACTTAGTCAAAGTATTTATTGAACACTTAGTACTTCCTATCAAGGCTCTGGAGATAAATAGAAAGAAGAAAGACTTCCATCCTTTACTGAAAAGTGGATTATCTAGAAGAGGAATTAGACAAAAACCTAGTGTAGAAGCATATAAATTAATTTATAATTACAAGTTGTGATTAGGGCCATGCTAGATATAAAGAAGACAAAGTGAGAATTTTCCTGGGTGGTTGGTGTGCACAGAAGGCGGAGCACCTGGTTGAGTGGTAAAGAGTGTCAGGAATGAACATACAGCAATAATGCCCTTCATCTGGAGATTCAACAGAAGATAAAACTATGAGTGGGTCTCTGAATCCCACAGAGAAAGGCTTTCTTTCAGGAGGCTCATGGTGATGGCTAGCTGATAGTCTAAGCCTGAATCAGCCAGACTTTCTCATTACCCAACTACTCTAGGCTTGCATCAAGAACTGCAAAGCTCAGGCCTGCATTCTAGCTCTGGCCTTGAAACCACTTACTACTGGCCTTGGCCAAAGCTTTGACCTTTTCAAGTTTTAATCTCGCCTAGTAAATGAGAATGAGAATTCTGCACCTGATTGCTAGGATGATCAAATAAGAGAGCATTGGTGAATAAGAGGACATGTGATGTAAGCAATGTAACTATTTACTGAAACTGACATGACAAGGATCATGGAGGTGATATGGATAACCCTTTGAGGACACCATCTGAAATCAAATACTTCTATGTTCACTTACGAGCTATTCTTTTGCACATTTTTAAACACCCGTAACAGTAGCCAGGGCAGTAGTTTTCAATCAGAGACATTTAGAAATATGCAGAGAGGATGGAAATGGCTAACATTTTTTCATGTCATATGAATCCTAGAATGTAACGGGCAGGGGCAGCAATGCGCAAGGTTCAGCAATGGGCAGGCCAATCCCATATATCAAAGAACGTCCAACACAAGATGCCAGTAGTGCCCTGATGAGAACCACTGCCGAATGCTTGACAGAGAAGATGCACTCAGTAAACATTTGCTAGATCTGCTACTTATTTCCTTCAGAGCACAGGAGACGGACAGTCGCTTGAAAGCAAAGGATGTAGGTCATTCATTTTCATCTTCCCAGATCCCTAACTCTAAACCTGAAACATAAAGCATTTAATGTTATCTCTTAAACATTCAATCAGCACATCAAGATAATCTATTAAACTGCAAAAAAATGATACTTATTTGACAGGCACAAGCTAAGGCGATGATGTTGAAGATGTTCTCTTCAGGAATGAGGAGGATTTGGTGGGGGTGGAGGAGGAGAATTACGAAAACCTAAAGGTCCTAGGGAAATAAATGAGAATTCCTTCCATGACTGTGACTATTTTCAACTTTGAAACATGATCGTCCCAAGAAACAAGTCAGGAAAGATAGTGTTTTATAAAGATCTATACACTTTACAGAGATAAATTAACCTAAAGATGTACCTGGCCTCTGGATATCAGTTTAAAATAGACAGGTCAAAATTAAGCTGCTTGGATAGTTTCTTTTTTCGCTGGGGGGAAAAAAAACACCAGAAAAGTATATAGCATGTATACTGTTGTTTGTCAAAAGAACAAAAGTAGTATTCTCAAGGACTGATGCAATGGGAACCAAAGAAGTTTAAAATAGCAAAAGGTTACAAAGTAACTGAATGAAGGATAATATGAAACAATGGAAATAGAGAAAAGAAAACATCAGAAAATATTTTACAGATTATATAATCTTTCCAAACCCTGAGAAAGGGCAAACTTTTCATCAGAGGTTAAGATGAGAAAAGCACAGCAAGCCAATTTTAGAGACATGGCAAAAATAGGGGTAAAATTAGAAAACAATGTATAAAAGCAAAGAAGAGAAAAACTGAATATACAATAAGCATTGAAGAAAATATAAATAGTAATGGAATAATTATAATTTTTCAGATCTAAAAAAAAAGTTTTCAAAATTGAAATGTTGAGTTACTACAGATTATATTTTTAACTGATATTTCTCCTTAACAGAGAAGTGCTGTTTTAAAACTGAAAATTCAGGGGCACCGGGACGGCTCAGTTGGTTGAGTGACTAGACTCTTGGCTTAGGCTCAGGTCATGATCTCAGGTCCCCATTCAGTGGAGAGTCTGCTGGAATATTCTCTCCCTCTGCCCCCCCCCCACTCTCTCCCTCTCTCTCTAAAATAAATAAATCTTTCTAAAAAAACTGAAAATTCAGGGTACTTGGGTGGCTCAGTCAGTAAAGTTCTGCCTTCAGCTCAAGTCATGATCTCAGGGTTCTGGAATCGAGGCCCACATCGGGCTCCCTGCTCAGCTCCCTCTCCCACTCCCTGTGTGTGTTCTCTCTGTGTGTGTGTGTCTCTCTGTGTCAAATAAATAAAACCTTAAAAAAAAAAATCTGAAAAGTCAATTGCAAGCTGCCCCCCAAATTGACTATTTTAAAGACAGAGAAGATATAACAAATTGGGTTTTACAACAGAAGCAGAAAACACTGCTAGGTCCTTAAAAATAAGTTAAATGATCAATCCTAATATAACTAGGAATTGTATTATAGAAGCTTTGTATGAAGTTGGTTATAAAAGAAAAAAAGTCCCAGAAGAGAAGTTGCATATAAGCAAATGAACAAATAAAGAACTGTCATTCAAAGTAATGTCAAAATTTTAATGCTATCAGAAAGTCTCCGAACTCGCTTCTGTAGGAAAGTTAAATGCATTAGCTATGGACCCCTAACAATCTGTTTATTTTGATCAGTTCAGTTGAAAGAGGGAGGGGTTGACATGGTAGCTAGTCTTAACACATTTGGCTTTTCTCTGTTACATACGTCAGGAAAAAACAATCTGACAAATTATTGGCTATTTGACTGAATTCTTAGAAATGTAGAGGCCTATCATGGTACAGAATAGAATGAATTTTATATTTTTTAAGTGTTGGATTTTTGTCAAAGGGAGCAGACAGAGCAGTGCAAATCACAAACAGATAAGAGCTACCATATTTCTTCAGGACTTAGGTTCTGGTATACAGAAAAATCTGGATGTAATGGCTTAAATATTTTTTCCTTTACAGCCTCCCTTCATATTGAACTATTCTGAAGTGTACTCGAAGAAAAGGGTACTTCTGCTAAAATGATCTCAAGGGCAGCTTACTTCTGGGCTACAAGTCTCATCTTGTATCACAGTCCAAACATTCCATGCAATGGATGCATGGCAAGTTTAGAGCAATGGGTTACCACATCCGGGCTTGTACATTAATGAAGAGTATAATTTGAACATACAACATGGCCAAACACAGAAATTGTTGGTTGCTGCTGTTGACGAGCAATGTGGCTTACACTCACATTTAGTTTGCTTAGTTATTTTACTTAAAAACAAAACAAAACAAAACAAAACATAGCTATTCCAAAAAGGAGTTGAGGCCTTTGGCTTTGAACTTCAGCATGCACATACACAAAGTCAGATTTATTCAGAAAATTGACATCTAGAAAGCTTCACTGTGTAAGCACCTAGAAAGAACTTTCTGTAGTACTAGCTGACAAGATGTCGTCGAAAATTCTTACAATTATTACAAACATGACAGTGTTGAATAAAGCTCCACTTACTTATAAGTTTCTCTCTTAAATGGCAAATGACCTCCTCATCTTTATCTAAAGTGGTTAAGTAGCCTAATAAGTCTTTCATGTCTACAGATTTCTTTAACCATTTCATTGGTTCATTATGATACCACAGGCATTTCACACAGAGGTCTAAAAATATCCCCTTCTTTATGACTAAAAGGTATATGCATGTTTGAAGGGGTAATGGGTACTATGCTCTCTGAACAATGTAATCTGCTAAGGGAGTTGCAACCTTTGGTCCTGATCTCACAGTGAGGTTTTCAGTCCACAGGCAACTGTTTGCAATCTAAATTAAAAGAATCAAAATTTGGCCTTGGACAAATAAAGACAAGATCCAATTCCGTATGTCTGTGTCCTCAAGATAAGATTAATCAGCAAACAGTAGTGATCAAGTATGTATATTACCTGAAACTACAGTCGAAAGAGACAAAGTCTCCGTGATCATTTCTCCAGAGGTTCCTCACTTACGCGGCCAAGCCCACCATGATGGTCTCTGAAGCCTGTTCAGACATCTGCCCATTGTCCACCTTAATGCTTTTTTCCAATGATCACTCTCTTCCTAGAAGTTAATTTTAAGCTACTTGCCTGTTCTTAACTCAAAACTATATTTTTCCTGTCTCCTCCAAAAAAAGGCACTACACACAATTACCTTCTATTGTTCAAAAAGGGCAACTTAGGAATGTCCTTTTATTACACTAGCACACTTAAGATATCTACCCAGAAATCTCTACCTCTAAAAATGATAACAAATAACAACATTTATTTGAAATCTTGTTCTAAAACTTCAAAAACACTCCCATCCACCCGTTTTATTTTTCACAATGACATCCCGGGGTCTTCAAAATGAAAACCAAACTACTCTGCACAAACCGGTCTGCCCTTCACCGTTCTGGAATTATTCATTCAACAAATACCTTGCCTAGCCCGCGCTACGTATTTGTACTCTAAGTCAATGTCACTGAATGGCAGCCCGTTCTCTGTGTACAAGCCTATATCAAAAGGACGCGATTTTTTCCACAGGTTTTCCCCATTTACCCCTCCTCCCCTTGGTAAGCTGCCCACCCCATCCCTAAAGCTCTTTCTCCCCCAAAGCAGGGGGCTAATAAGGCGGGGGGGCGGGGAGCGATGCTCGGCTGCCGCAGCTGTCACCGCGGAGGGCCTGGCGCGCATGTGCAGCGCGAGCAGCCCGGCCCTGGCGCCGCAGGTCGCCCAGCGAGCAGTGGTCGAGCCCAACGGGCAGTGCAGGACCCACCGCCGCCCGCATGGCTTTGGGAGGGCGGCGGCCACGAGGGCAGAGTGGCGTGCGGGGCGGGCGGGCACACTCACAATTTCAGCATCCACTCGCCCTCCATCACCAGCGTCCAGTTGGAGGCGGTCATGGGCCGCACCCAGCTCCGCTCCTCGGGTAGCGCGGCCTGCTCGGGGCCGCTCTCCGCCGCCGCCGCGACTCCGGCCACCAGGAGCGCCGTCAGCAGCGGACCCCAGTGCCCGCCCGCCATGTTGGGACGCGGAGGGAGGTTCCTCGGCAGGGGGCGTGGGGGAAGGAAGCGGCGGGCCCGGGGGCTCCCTAGCCTGCCAGCCCGGCCTTTCCAGATAGTCGGAGGTGGTGCCGGGCCGCCCCGCCTCCGGCCGGGCGCACAGACAGTTCCACCTTCCGAGGCCAGCAGCCAGCGCCGCCTCTTATCGGCCCGGGCCCGCCGAGGCCACGCCCCCTCCCGCCTTGCCTTGCTGTTGCCCAGGGTGTCGGTTGCTTGGGCAACGGCCGCCCTTTCTTTCTGACGCCCTTCCCCCCCCCCCCCCCCGAAAATAAACAAATGACCCAATGTTGCTTAAGTTAGAACAGGCACTGCGTGTGCCCAGGCTCCAGTCCCGGAGTTGGCATACGTAGAGGATTTCTAAAGAGAAATACGGCCACTAATTTAAAAATTCATCCCCTCTTCAATGGTAGTGAAAGTAACAATGGACTGCGAAGTAAATCCATTTATAATGAAAAAACAAGGATGCTTGGCCATCTCTTGCTAAAAAGGAGAGGAAAATTTAAATACTCTCTGGTATATTGAAATATCACTGCCTAAATGGAAATACTAGTGAAACTAGATTCTGCAATTTTTTAAAAATAATTTTAATTTTACGAAAGAACTTCTGAAACATGAGTACTAACATAAAAAGAGTCAGTGAATAAACGAATATTGGCAGTTGCAATTAAATGGATCTTTCATTTCTCTGGGCTACAGTCCGTCAGATCTAAAATGAGAGTAGCATAAATGATTTCCAAATCTCCCTCCAGATACACATTGGGTGTATCTGTACCTTGAGATACACGCTGAGTGTGTATGGCTGAAATGCAATTAGAAGGTGACTGAGTTTTTTCAAAGTGTGCTTTATAAAAATTTGTTAGCTATGCAAAGCATGAAACTAGATAATGTGGTCAATACATGACAAAAAAGTGTGATTTCTGTCATGGGCTCAAAACAAAGACAGCTATAAAACTAACAGTATTGCTGAGCAGGTGAGATTAATCTCTGATCTTATAGGAGAGAAAGATTAATTTTGCCTCCAGAGGAGATCTTACTTGAGTTAGGTGTTATTTAGCAGTAGCTCAATGTTATGTGGAATCAGCCCTTATAATAATCTAAGACCCACATTTACAAATTACTGCAAATTTGGAAAATGTCCTTGCAATAAGTGTTACTAAGAACCACTGGTATTGCATACAAATCAATCCTATAAACTCTATAGAAAACATTTTATTTTGCTTATAAAAAGAAATATCATACACAGGAATTCTCTCATTCTTTTCAGTGCAACTTTTGTACATGATAGGAGATTGGTAGAAAAAAAATTTTAAAACAGATTCTGTATTAAGAAATAACTATTAATTTTGTTGGGTATGATAGTGGTCTTATAACTATATTTTTAAAAGTCTTTGTTGCTTATGGATAGTAAAATATTTATGTGTTAAATTATATGGTTATAACTATATAGAATTCACTTAATGACACTCCAGAAATAAAACTTGGGCGGGGGGAGTGCAAAGAGGATAGATAAACATAAGTGACACAACGTTCAAGCAGTACTGAAGCTAGATTCATTTTCACTTTTCTCTACTTTTGTGTATGCTGGAATATTTGCAAAACGAAGAGTTAAAAAGAGAGAGTATCTGAGGCACAACAGAAACTCATCGCTAAGGCTCTTCCTCTTTCTAACACAAAATATGTGTTCAAGGATTGCATTTCCTGGCCTTCAGAGTAAGGTCAGTAAGAAAGGAACACAGCAAAAACGTGTGGGAGCAAATTAGCAGTGTGATGGCACAGAGCCAGGTAAGGGGGCAATTGCCGTCAGATGACCAGTATCTGAGCCCTGACACTTCTTACCTATGTGACTTGGGGCTAAAATTAGTTCACACCAAGGTTCTGCTTAAATGCAGGTAATAATAGAACCTACCACATAAGAGGGCTGTGAAGATCAAATGGGGTAAATATAATGCCTAGCACATGGTTTGATTAAATAAGCTTATGTCTTATCTGGAGGCAACAACATGCTATAATGCTTCTAAGACTCTCTATTTTTCCTAGATTAAAATCAAACTTGCTTTTCATGGGACACAAAATCCTTCACAATACAGCTTCAGTTTTGCCCATTTTCCATGCTGCCATTCCCACGATCCCCTATACTCCAGTAACTAACTCTACTCCCCATTGCCCAAGCACATTAGGAAGGCAGGTGAAGTCCTGGAGAGTGTGACTTGAGGTCAAGCTGACAGTAGGTCCTGCCCTGCTTCCCCTTTTTCTTTAGGGTTTAAGAGGGAGTTAAAAGCCAAATGCCCTTTTCCCTCTGCTGCCAGAGCTGCGTGTTTCTCAGTTGCATTCCACGCAGGAGATCCATACTCTGTGTCCTTCTCTTTCCCAGCCCACAAAGGAGTATTTTTCTACACCTCCTATGAAGTTAAGCCAATGATGTAAAAGTTCTGCAAGCAGACAGGATGTGTATGTACCACTTGCAGATTAAAGCTTTTAATCACGGATATGAGACCCTCCAGTGGAAGCAGGAAGCTCCTACTATGAAAGTTTTAGAGAAAAGACATGATCTAGGATTATACAACCCCAGAGAGAAGGCTAGGTTGCTAAGATGCCTCATGGAGAATAGTTGTGCTAGATGGTTCCTTGGATTCTCGGTGGATTTTGCCTAGGCAGGATATACATTTTCATTACAATAAGCCTATTCGGGTTAGCTATTGCTACATAACTACAGCAATAGAAAATCTCATGATTTGGGGGGCTGAGGGGCTTGGCTGGGTGGTTTTTGCTTGGATTCCTGCATATGGTGGAAGACGCACATCCACTACATTCCACTGGTTAAACAAATCACTAAGGGCCAGCCCAGATTAAAGGGAAGAGGAATTAGACTTTACCCCTTAACAAGAAACAGCCAAAATAAATTGTGGCCATCTTTCATCTAACAAAAAGTCACCCTGAAAATTTGGAATTGTCACTGAAGGATCATCTAACCCATCCTGACTATCCCAGTATATTCTTTTTATGACGTTGCCAAGAATAGTTCAGGTGTTATTTTAGGATGACATTTCCAGAAAGTAGCATGGAACTACCTCTCCCCTTTCACCTTTTGTGAGTAGACCTGACCTATTAGGTGCTTATTTGGGCAAAAAGCATGGGGAAAAATTGTTTTCAAGCCTTTGGGAAGCTACACGCTTTGATGCCATAGTATTTAAGGATTCATGGGATTTCACAAGATTTTTGTTAAACTTACTCCAAAAAGACTTTTAGAAATGTGATAAGACGGGGCGCCTGGGTGGCTCAGTTGGTTGGGCAACTGCCTTCGGCTCAGGTCATGTTTCCGGAGACCCGGGATCGAGTCCCATATCCGGCTCCCTGCTCGGCGGGAAGCCTGCTTCTCCCTCTCTCACTCCCCCTGCTTGTGTTCCTCTCTGGCTGTGTTTCTCTCTGTCAAATAAATAAAATCTTTTAAAAAAATAAAATAAAATAAAATAAAATAAAATAAAAATGTGATAAGATTTAGGTAAACATACTCATAAGGATGAGATATCTTTTGTACTCTGAATACTTTTTACACATTAAATAATGAATTTAAGAAAAAATATAGGAATGCATATTCTAATCCATATATTCTATGTATTTAGAAACTTTTCACACATCATAACAAGCAAAGACCTTATTAAAATTGGTAACTCAGGACTTGATATTAAGAGGATAATCAGTGAGAGATAAAGAGATTATATTCAGATTACAAACTCCATAGAAGAGGGTAAGTAAACAATATACAATAGTTTTCCTATTAAGGATGGTGAAACCAATACAGAAATGTTAAATAAGGTAAGTAGTGCTGTAAAATTAGCCCACAGAGTAATAATAGTACAGGAATTTAATTACACAAACAGATTTGCTAAATGCCTTACAGGAACAAGAGGTGGAGGGAGAATTTAAATAGGACACTTTCTAGAACAGGTAGGAGAAACCATGAAGAATGGAAATATACTGAATTGTCCCAGGCTAGTGACTAGAAACAAACTCAGAAGAAGGATTAAGTCTCTAAGAAATAGCAATCCCAGGACTGTCTCTTGGGGAAAGAGAATCAACCAATTCTTTTCAAAACTAGGGAGCTCAGGAAGGCAACATACAAGAGCAATAGATACACACCAATTCTCTTCCTCTAGAGCAGTAAGAATAATTTTAAAATGTAATATGGACAAAGATCTTATTGAAGAACAACAAAAAGTATCAGAAAAAGAAAAAGGAAAGCTGAAGAAACATGCAAGACATATGGACAAAACAGGATAGCCTTATATAGTGGAGATTAGTAAATCTAATGCAATATGATTCAAAGTACAGCCAAGATCTTTATACAGAATTCTAAAAATCTGTCTTAAAAAGTTAATGCTGGGGCACCTGTGTGGTTCAGTTGTTAAGTGTCTGCCTTCGGCACAGGTCATGATCCCACGATTCTGGGATCGAGCCCCGCATGGGGCTCCTTGCTCAGTGGGGAACCTGATTCTCCCTCTGCCCTCTCTGCCCCTCTCACCCCCCTACTCATGCTCTCTCTCTCTCTCAAATAAATAAAATCTTTAAACAAACTTTCAGTCAAGATCCAAGAGAAAGAATTCATATAGTATCGTAATTCATATGCACTACATCTTAGATGATATGACAGATGTGTGCTGAATTTAAATATTAAATTGGCAAATATTTGTTAGTTAATGTCACCTATATAATAAAGCTCAGCTTCTGCTTCCATGATTTGCATAAAAGTATAAACCACATGGTTCATGTATGAAGCAAGAGCACAATGCATTAGCCCAAAAGTAATGTCAAAATAACCTTGTTTATATTTCTCAAGTCTTATGAAAGGGAAACTCAAGACACATAGTGCTTCTTAAAAAAGTAAAAATAAAAATAAAATCTGATTCCTCCTCCCACCCAATTCCTTATACATCAAAGGAGCTCCCAAGTCTTTCTCTGGCACTCACACACATGAACCTCAAAGACATATCTTCCTTTCTTAAATTCAGCCCCTTACTCCTGTCTTCCTTCACAAGAGTCCATAAAGTTATAGACTCACTCAGTGATGGGAGAGAAAACAAGACTGGTAGAGACAAACCTAGCTTTGCCTCAGCAGGCAAGAGAGAAGGCTGGAACCGCACTGACAAGCCATGAGCTCCTTGGACTTTCTCCTACACACTGACAGACCACACCACTCATAACCAACTACAGCATGCTAACAACAGCACTCACATGTGCATATTTGGTAATTATCGCTTGTGTTTGTGAATATAATTACTTTTATTTGAGAATATCTTCTAGGAAAAAATTTTCCTATGTTCAATTTTTTCTTCCAATAATACACTTATATATTTACAGAATACTAAATTTTCAAGAAATACAATTTTCACCACTGATTTTTAAAGCATCATTTAGTATTTAAATATCTTCCTTAATTGTTTCTTTCACATTGCCATTTTTACGGTGATTTACATATGCCCTTGTTGAACGCATATTTAATGATAAAGTTGGTAGATGATAGCTTACTATAACCATAGAAAAGATACTCAGAAACTGTGGTCTTTAATTCCTTAAAGAGCTTTATCACTTGTAGCCATGGGAGTTTATATGAATAGTTTCAGCTTCAGAGGTATCGTCCCATCATAGACCCTTCACAACCTCACATTTGTAAGTGATCTTGTGACATTGTAGTAAGAAGGCCACCGTAAAATGCACTCCAGTTGATTCATTGTCAGAAATTAAAGTGATAACTGGCCCTATATTTCTAATGGAGACTATTTTGCGATCTCTGAAATACCAAGAATATACAGATAACATGTCCATTTGTTAAAAATGAGATTTTATCCCAAAAAGGCTACGAATTCATGAGCAAATCAGGAGAGTGTAGGTAGAGATTGCCACTGGTCTTCAGAAGTGGGCTTGTTCATTTGAGGATAATTCATTGAGCCATACTCTCACAGTTGGTGTGTTTTTCCCTATGTGCGTGTTACTTGAATTAAAGCATTTGAAAACACCATATTACTGAAGTTTTATTTAGCAGAAATTAATGCTGATCATAACAGAAAATGTAATAAATAAGATAGGTTATAAAATAGCACATGTAGTAAGATATCGTATTGGAAAAAATACATGTGTGATCATGCACAAATACAAAAAACTCTTAAGATATATATATATATATATATATATATATATATATATATATACCAATAATTTCCTAGCAGTCACTAAAGAATTGTTGCAGTCTGTGACTGTCACTAATACAGTTTATAGATAACGCTGTAGCAACGTATAAAGAGCTTCCTCATTTTTTGTATGGCTTCAGTATTATGCAAATTTAATCGGTTTTCTGTTGATGGCATTTAGATCGTTTCTAAACTTACTTTCTTAAACAGTGTTGTTGTGAATAATCTTCTACCCATAATGCAGTGCACATATGCAAGTACATTTGTATCTCGGCTAGAAGCCGAAATGCTGACTTAGAGGAAATATGTATTTGTGACGTCGACAGCAGTGGCCAAAGGTCCTTCACAGAGATTCTCTCAGTTTACGCTCCCCTAAGTGATGTATGAAAACACCTGTTTCCACCCACCCCTGTCAACACAGCTTGTGTTTACTCCATTCTCTTCCCCAAGACTTGCTCCATGCAGAAAATGTAAAAAAACCACGCAACAAATAGATTTCGGTGCCATTATAAGTGTTTCCCTCCCGCTTTGTCACTGTGGGTTTTGTTTGTTGCTTTGTTTGTTTCTTTGTGCCAGGAGCCGGCCGGCAACGGTCTGTCAGGGTTCCCTGAAGGTGATGACGGAGTCGGCGATAGGAAATGAGAGAGCCCCGAAGATTCTTTTCCGATCACCTGCCACGCATCTCCGCCTTGCTGGCTCTGTGTCTTTATTTATAGGCAACAAGTTAAAGATTCTCATGAAGGAAAATTTTTCTTACAGAGAGTGATTTTTGATTACACAGTGTCTTTGTTAGAGAAACATAGTGCTTTGATCAGTGAAACATGTTTTTGCAGGTGCACCTATCTACAGTTCAGAGTTAACTCCCTAAACCAAACCAAGCACATGTTGTTCAGTAAGGTTTTTTACAGTTTCTTACATTTGGTGCCTAGACGATAAAGGGTAGACTAATGATATGGTGTATTTTAAGCAGGTCTTACAGACAAGAGGGCAATTGAAAGGCTTAGGGGAGTTATGTACAAAGTTTTAGCTACATAATTAATACAATGACCAAAAGTTAGCCTGTTTGGCATCAAGGAGAAAAATAACTTCTTTTGCAAAGGTAAAAGCATTTGCTCAAGCCTGTTTTCCAAGACTGGATTCAGAACTCTTTATTATAGATCTTTTGTGCGTGTGGCAATGTCCTTGTTAGTATAGTTTTATTTCTTATATTAAGCCCTTTATTTAACCATTTAAAAACCCTGCTAATCTCCTCCATAGAGCTGCAGGGTATTTAAGATTAAGCTATTTTTAATGATGGTAAGTAGAAACAAAGCATTTTGCTATGCACCAGACATGGTTTTTAAATGTCAAGCATTCCGTACAAAGAATGGCAAACAAGCATGGTGGAGAAACCGCTGCCCCCCCCCCCCCCGCAAACTCCTCACACTTTGTGGGAGGGTTGGCGATCCCGGCCATGCAGAGGGCCATCACCTAATTGACCAGGCAGGTGGCTCACAGCATGGTGGGAGGGGCGGATCACGCACCCTGACACCTTTGGGTTGTTTTTTTTTTTTTTTTTTTCAGATTAACAGGAAAACATCAAATTACAGAACAGTATGTATCATGTAGAAGTAAAAAATGTACGAATGGAAATATGTATTATATGTATGCATAGAAGTTCTTTAGAAGGTGAGGTAGCCCGTAGACAGCCATGAATCACAGAGATACTTCTCAGCGTCAGGCTTTATTAAGAATGGCAGGAGGAGGAGGGTGCCTGGGTGGCTCAGTCCGTTAAGTGACCAATTCTTGATTTTAGCTCAGGTCATGGGGTCCAGCCCTGAGTTGGCCTCAGTACCCAGTGAGGAGCCTGCCTGGGATTCTCTCTCTCTCCCTCTGCACCTCCCCCAGCCCCAACATATGCTCTCTCTCTCCTGCTCTCTCTCTCTTAAAAAAAAAAAAAAATTTCTTAAGAAAGAAAGAAAGAAAGAAAGAAAGAAAGAAAGAAAGAAAGAAAGAAAGAAAGACAGACAGAAAGGCAAGGGCCCACACAACCAAAATTCTCAGATGAAGCAGAGAGAGGTCTGTGAAGTCAGGGAGGCTGACACCCCGCCATCTGGGAATGTTCTCTCTATGTGTGGTTCACCAAATCCCCTCCCACAGTCGGAGCATTTAACTATGAAACCTCTCTATTTTATACCCAGGTATAGCCCACCTGACATTCTCTTTGGAGACCACCTCAGTGGACTCTGCTTCCTATTGGCTGTCCTTAGCCAGGGACTACCTGCTAAGAACCTTTTTAAGACAATGCGACTTCCTCCTAAAAATATCAGGTCTATATACGTGCAGGCTCAGATGATGGAAGTTAGACCCGATCCCCTGCCTTTCTCCTGTCGTCTGTAAAGGACTAAGCAGATTTTGAGCAGTTAATTTAACTTCTTCCTTCCAGAAGGACTCACTACAGTGCCTTAGGGAAGTTAGAAAGCTGGGAATAGAGTAAGATGGAGATTTTAAACTGAATGTCCTTTTGGTCCATATGACTGTATCGCCGATTAAAAATGATTATATAAACACAAATAGCAAAAATGATAAATGAGAAGCATGTAATGTGTAACAAGTGCAATATAATATATCTGGATTCTTATTTTGTCCACATTCATTGAAAATATGCTTTTATCCTCTCCTTAAACGTTGCCAGTTTAATTTTGGTAATGGAATATTTGGCACAAAGAAGTTTGGGAGCCGGTGAGAGAGTATAACAAGATTAAAATCCTTGGGCGAAGAACAGTACAGATCCTTGTGTGGATTTTGGAGTTCTGCCTAAGAGCAGCCTATTTTCTTTTTCCTTCGGAGATATGTTAGTGGATTTTATGTTCTTTCTGAATGTATTAATGACATTTCCATTTTTAAGTTGAACCATTGTATTTCGCTGTGCTTTCTGGGATGATATCTGGGTTTCAGGGCCTTATCACCCTAGGCCTGGCTTTGTCAATTTACTGCCTTCGCAAGACCTAACGAATTTGTCTTTGATGCAGATGTAGTACGCTACAGGCCTAGCATTTGAGCTGGACTTGGCCTGCCACTTGCTATTTCTGTGACTCCGAAGATGTTCCACTTCTCTGAGTTTTACTAATATTATCCTCATCTGTATAATGGGAATATCAGTGCCAACCATTGGAGCCCAGATTTCCTAGAAAACAGAGCCTAAGGCCAGGATGAAAGCAATGGTACTTAATTTGTGAGTAGTGAAAATCTGGAGTAGTAGGGGAAGGGAAAGAAGGCCATGAGGCACAAGGAGGTCCAGAGCCATGGTGAGCAGCAAATGTGTCTAGCTGGCACGAGATATCCTGGATTGCCAAAGAAGAGAGAATCCATGCATCAGACCAGTCCCTCAGAGGGAGGAAAAAGAGAGAATGCATAGGCTGGGCTTCACACATCTCTTCTCCTCTGTTAAAGTTTGCATCAGTGGAATATAACCCCCTCTACTGCCAACTGGCATCATTTGACCCTTACAGCTGCCTCTTGGGATGCCATGACCCAAGCCGTGTGGTGAGATGTTTTATTGACATCTTCAGGTGACTGGAGGAGTCAGAGCTCCTGATGCCTGCCTGGCTGCTTTATGGTGGCCATGAGGAAGGTTCCAGTATTCCGGGGACAATTGACTATCAGTCCTGGGAAGGGGGCGTGACCTGGAGCGGCTTGGAGTGACATGGAGGGTGCCCGAGGTTCCCGGAGGCGAAGCTCATATGTCTATTTGTGCTGACAGCAGGATCCTTTTATTCTTGCAGAAGAAGAGCAGACAATGATCCATGTGATGCAATGTAGGGACATTAAACAAGGTGCTTTAACCTATCATAGCATCTGAAATTCTAACATTATTTCCTCACTTGTTTGGTCTTAAAGGGATTTTGGTCTTCATGTTTCTCAAATTAAAATTCAAATACTCCTATATGATGAAATATCTTGGGACATCACCAAAGAACACACACATATTTTTTAAAGATATTATTTAGTTATTTGTAAAGAGAGAGAGATAGCACAAGCAGGGGGAGCAGTAAGCAGAGGGAGAAGCAGGTCCCCTGCTGAGCAAGGAGCTCAACGCAGGACTCGATCCCAGGACCTTAGGATCATGACCTGAGCCAAAGGCAGCCACTTAGTCAACTGAGCCAGCCAGGCATCCCCACACACATATTCTACATCACAAATTATTTTTATTGGAGATATGCATGCTCAGTCTTGGGACATTGAATCAGATAATATACAGAATTCAATCTTTTATAAAAAAATATTATTTGTACCAAGAAAACCGTCTGTAGTTTTACCATCATAACTATAACCAATATCTATCCATTTTCCCCATTGCAGCTGTGTTCTATAAAAAACAGTAAGCCATCAAATTAATAATGAAAATGTCTTCCAAATTTTTTCATAAGC
Organism: Spilogale gracilis; assembly: GCA_004023965.1. Lineage (NCBI taxonomy): Eukaryota > Metazoa > Chordata > Mammalia > Carnivora > Mephitidae > Spilogale > Spilogale gracilis. Next base: position 56,722 of record PITA01002901.1, read on the forward strand.
TTTTGCTGTAATTCTTTCAATTATTCCTCTATTAACTTAATTATCTCTAAAGGATAAGAAAGGTCTGCTATGGTTTGTTTTTAGATATTAAAATTATTTTAAAATAAAAATTCCCAGAAATTCATAAACGCTTTATTATATTTGCAGATAACATTAAAATAAACAACTGTGTACACATTTTCCTTGTATCTGTAAAATATATTCATCCCATTAGAATGTTGAAAGTGTTTTCTCTGTGTGTGTATATTATATATAATATGTGTATAATATATATACGAATATGTATGTATAATATATTATATAATATGTCTATATGAGTATATATATTCATATGACCCAGTAATTACACTCATAGCTATATACCCAAAAGAATTTAAAACAGGGACTAAAACAGATACTTGCATGTGAATGTTCACAAAAACATGATTCAGATAGCCAAAAGGCGGAGACCGCCCAACTATCCATCTAGAGATGAATGGATAAGCACAATGTGGTACAGCTGCATTTCTTATTCAGCCGTAAACAGAGTGAAGTCCTGATACATGGAACAACATAGATGAACCTTGAAAACATTAACCTAAGTGAAATAAGCCAGACACAAAAGGACAAATATTGTAAGATTCCACTTTTATGAAATATGGATAAGAGGCACATTTGTAGGGACAGAAAGTAGATTAGAGGTTACAGTGGTCTGGGGAAGGAGGGAGGGATGTTATTATTTAATGGGTAGAGTTTCTGGTTGGGGATGACAGAAAAAACTAGCTAAAGATACTGATGATAGTTGTCAGTCCTGTGGGTCTCAAGAATGGTACTGAAGAGGGACATTATGGTTTAGATTTTTTATGGCTGCCTTGATGTTCTATCAATTTTTCTGAAACTGATTTTAAAAATAATGAAGCACATTACCCATCTCTTCCAACATGGGGCAAACTCCAACCTTTCCCTGGAGGGCTCTGCCTTGTGATGGTGGTGATGTTGGTCAGGGGTGGGTTGGGAGAGGGCTGGAACTAAGAGAGTGAAACAGGAGTTGAAGAGAGGACACAAACCTCTGGGAGAGGAGTGGGAAATCTTCACCTAATCATCCTACTTGGGAGCTCCTCTTGGCTGCCCCAAAAGCCCTCTCTTCTCTTTGCTTCTGATACTTACTATTGCGCTTTGACTAAATGGTTAAGCGTCTCTCACTTAGTTAGCATCTTCTCAGGGCAGTAGTCCAATTAGGTGGCATTAGACCATTGCTCTTGAGTACTATTTATCTTTGTTATAAATTAGTCAAGATGTAAATACCTCCCTATTTACCCAAAGAACTTCTCAGCCTGAGCAATTTTGTCCACCACCCCCCGTGCCACCCCAGGGAATATTTGACAATATTTGGAGATAATTTGGATTGTCAGCACTGAGGAGATGGTACCCACATCTAGTGGGAAGAGACCAGGGACGTTGATAAACTTCCTACAATGCATAGGACACCCACAAAAAGGATTAAATGGTCCAAAATGTCAGTATTATTGAATACCCAAATGACACAGGTTTGTTTATTTGTTTTTAGAAACTAGGTAAAGAATTGTATCAGAGTTCTCTAGTCCTAAACTAGCTAGTATCTAGTATCACACACACACACACACACACACACACACACACACACACACGTCACCACACTGCTAATTTTCCTTTTAACCTGTTTGCGTTAATAATGCAAGCAGATCCATTGACTCAGCCTTATTTCCCCATAACAATTATAATAAATAATATTTATAGAGGGCTTTAAACAATATCAAGCTTTTCCCATATATTGTCCCATCTGAACCTTGGCTTGTGATGCTATCCCAGTGAGGTCATTCCAGCGTAGAGCCCATTAATCTTGTCTGGTAATATCCAAATTCATGTAGCTGGAGGTCTTTTTTAAAAAATATTTTTATTTATTTAGGACAGAGAGAGATAGTGAGAGAGGGAACACAAGCATGGGGGAGTTGGAGAGGGAGAAGCAGGCTCCCCATTGAGCAGGGACCCAGATATGGGGCTCTGGTTCCCAGGACCCTGGGATCAGGACCTGAGCTGAAGGCAGACGCTTAACGACTGAGCCACCTAGGTGCCCCAACATAGCTAGGGGTCTTAACAATGATCCATGCTCCCACGGAAGGCACGGGGGAAAATAAGTAAGTTAGCTGATTCTCAGAACCAGCCTTCCACGTCCACCGTCCCCTGGAGTAAATAGACAAACTATTAGTGACCCTGGATTATGTATGTAATTAAATTTTTGGCAGTCAGCAAAAGAAAATCAAATCAGGTTGTTGCTATGAAGGGACACAACAATGTTTACTCTTTGATTTTTCCATTTTAAGAAAAGTCAAGAAAGGAATTATAATGACTATTAAGAAGGAAGCTATTTTCTGTTCTCTTTTGTTATAAATATAATACAGCTGTATTTATTAGACAGGAAGAGGAATTTAAATTTTCCTAAAATTGTCCCGTTTTAATTTTCATCATACCATCTTTTTCAGCTACCACTAAATGCTAATGATTTCCAAATATATTTGCCCACGGTTCAGAATTGTATTAAAGTTCAGAATCGTATTAACCATGTCAGATTCAACATCATCAGAAACTGATGATTCCCACAATCTTTTCCCTTCCTTCCTCTGTGCTCCATCTTGCTAGCCCTAGTAGCCTCACAGCCCGGGAAAGTTTAGAGGACTCACAGTTTTCTTCCCACTTCCTAAAACTGATTTTTTAAATCTCAGTAAGGGTACTTTTGTGTTTGTTTTTAACATTCCTCTTCGTTCTCTGGCATGGCCAGGAAAAGCAACTACATGTTTATGGATAATACACATTCAGAAGGTCTCGATGTTTTCTTGCTGTTGTTTTTCTGAAAGTGGAGTTTAGCTTAAGGGGGGTAAAAAAACTGAGGAGATTTTTCCTTCCTGGCAGGTAGAAATAATAAAGAACTAACACAAGGACGTAATGTAACTCGAAGTGAGAGGAAACTAAGGTTTGATATGTACGCATACCTACATATACTTATAAATACAAACTTTTTATTTTGAAATAATTTTAGATTTATAGAAAAATTATAAGAATAATACAGAGAGCTCTCATTTGCCCTTCACTCAGATTTTCCTAATGTTAACAGCTAAAATTACCAACAGCGAGATAGGAGTCTTAATACAGTGTTATTAATGAAGCTGCCTCATTTAAAGTTGACCAGCATTTCCACTAATGTCCATTTTTCCCCCCAAGATCTAATTCAAGGTCCTACATTTCATTTAGTTGTCAGTCTGCCTGGTCTCCTTCAGCCCGTAGCAGTACCTCAGGCTTTCCTTGTTTTCGATAATCCTGGCAGGCCGACTATTCCTCCATTCGAGCTGGTGCGATGTTCCCATGATAGGACCAAGGTTCTGAATTTTTGGCAAGAACATCCCACAAGTGATGCCATACCCGTCTCAGAGCATCCTATCCGGCGGTTTGTGATGAAAATGTGTCCTCTGGTTAAGGTGATCTCTGCCAGGTTTCTGTTCCAGAAAGTTACTCTTTTTCCTCTTACAATTAATTACTATCTTGGGGCAGGCACTTTGAGATTGTGCAGAAACCCGCTTCTCAAACTTTCGCCTTCTACTTCTAGCATGTATCGTGGATCCTGCCTGCATTAATTATTTCTCTGCTGTTTGCCTTGTTGTGGTTTTCTATTCCCTCATTCCTTCTACATTTATTAATTAGAATTCTTCTCTAGGTAGACCTTTCCATTCTTCCTCACCAATTCCTTTTATTCAATTATTTTTCTACCAGCATGGATGGAGATGTCATATTCTATGGGTTATAATCGGACTGTAACTCTTTATTTATTTGTTCCAACTGACAGAGCTTTGGCTGTTGGGAGCCTCTTCAAGTTGGTGCCTGCATCTTTTCAACATGCCCACACCCTCCTTTAAGCATTTCCTTACTTTCTGGCCCCACACAAGAGATGCCAGGTGCATTTCATATTTTTAAAATTAATTCTCTTTTTTTTCTCATTTAAAAATGGAGGAAGAAAAGGATTTTTCATATGGTTAATAATTTTTTAAAAAGGACTAGAACTTAACAAGAGTCAAATAATTATCCTAAAGGAAAAAAGATTTAATCTCTTAAGATTAAAAAAGATTTTTCAGGGCGCCTGGGTGGCTCAGTGGGTTAGAGCCTCTGCCTTTGGCTCAGGTCATGATCTCATGGTCCTGGGACAGAGGCCCGCATCGGGCTCTCTGCTCGGCAGGTAGCCTGCTTCCTCCTCTCTGCCTACTTGTGATCTCTCTCTCTCTCTGTGAAATAAATAAAATCTTAAAAAAAAAAAAAGATTTTTCAGATTAAGGCTCATCTTTTTAAAAGAGATTTAATCTCTTAAAGTAGACGGTAGATTTTGAGAGGAAAATATGAAAGGCACATAAGAGAAGAGCAATAAAAAGGACCATTAAAGGGAACAGGTGAGTCTGAGAAGAGAAACAAAAGAAGAGGGAGCACAGAGAAAGACTTGCTTAATGTAAAGCGTGGTAAACAAACTGAGGGACTTGGAGGGAGGGGGGTGGAGGGATGGGAGAGCCTGGTGGTGGATAGTGGGGGCACCTATTGCGTGGAGCACTGGGTGTGGGGAATGGGGAATGAATCTTGGAACACTGGAAAAAAAATTTAAGTAACAATAAAAAAATGGAAAAATGAAAAGTCATGGAAAAAGAGAAGTGCAATGAAGATTTTAAATAAAGAGTAATTCACATTTGAGTTTCCATGACATCTAGACACTTTGTAATGTTAAAATTAAATACTGTACTTGTACTATAAAATACTTATGAAAATTTGAGAACTATAAAAATGCCCAAACTTTTATTGCTTGCTCTTTGGGTTACAGAATCTGTTGAATTAATAGATGGCTCCCTTCTCTGAAATAGAACATACTTTGATTGCTTCTTTTTTTAAATGATGAAAGAGACATATAGATCATAGTGTCTCATAAACCCTTTTTTTTTTTTTAATCAATTGCAAAGCCAAGCATTGGTCAGCCCCCAAAGGTAGTGATCCTAATTTCTAGTTGTGGGGTCCAGAGCTGGTGTTGATCCCCCAGTCATTGAGAACTGATAGTACAGGAAATGGTTTTGCCTTCCCAGCTTTGGGTCTGCTGCTTCTCTGTTATCAGACTAGACTTTTCTCCATAGGGTAGCAACTCTGGGCTCTAGGGATAATACAACCCTATCTTCTTTCTGGATCACTTGGAATATAAAAGGACAGGTTTCTCTCTACTCCACTCAGAAAGAAAACATAGGTGGCTCAGTTGGTTGAGCGACTGCCTTCAGCTCAGGTCATGATCCCGGAGACCCGAGATGGAGCCCCACATTAGGCTCCCTGCTCGGCAGGAAGCCTGCTTCTCCCTCTCTCACTCCCCCTGCTTATGTTCCCTCTCTGGCTGTGTTTCTCTCTGTCAAATAAATAAAATCTTAAAAAAAAAAAAAAAAGAAAGAAAGAAAGAAAGAAAGAAAGAAAGAAAGAAAGAAAACATATATCAAAAATGATCAAAAAGCCTTTTGACCCCATCCCTCAACTCAAACTTGGGCATGCCAGAGAACAAGTGGATTTGGACAACTGACCTCACATCTCAGGAATTTGTGAAATAAAGTACACCAGTTGTCTTTTGGTGTGTAACAAATAACCATTTATTATCCCGTGTGAGTATATGGGTCAGCTGGGAAATTCTGCAATCTTTTGCTTGTCAGCCTACCATTGCTTCATCTGACTACTGGTGTTGGCTGTCCGTGGAAGCAATGGGGGCAAGGTGACCAAGTGAATCTCATCATCTAGCAGGCTTCTAAATTGATACATGTCTGGAAAAAAAATATAAAATGCTAAAATTAGCACAAAGGGAAAATTTGGCTAGAAAAAATAACCACTAAGAAGCATTGAACATCCTCCCATGACTTTAGATGAGTTGAATGCAGTCTGATAATCTCTTTAAAAAAAAAAAAAAAAGCTCAGTATTTTTTAAATGTTCACCTCCCCTGACTTACTCTGAGAAGTTCCGATCAAATCCTCATGGGTTAATTTAAGAAACCAAAAAAACTTAGTCTTCAATTTACATGAGAAAATTGACACACGCAAAGGATTATGTAGGTTTTGAAAAAGAAGAGATAAGAGGGAGAACACACCTAGCTAGTCATGAGTCTGCGGCCTCAATAGGGCCTCTGTTACACACAAGAATTCTCCCACGGATAAGAACTCTAGTCTTTAGGTGAAATTCCGTTTCACCAGAAATAAAGACATGTTATAAAGCCATAATAGTAAGAACAATGTCCTGGAACCATACAGAAAGCTCAAAAAACAGATGCATGAATATATGAGAATGTGGCATAGGATAGAGGAGACACCTCAATCAGTAGGGAACCGATGGCTTGTTAACTAGAAGGTATAGTGTTAGGAAAAATAGATAAGCATGTGAAAATCAAGTTGGGTCCCTTCCTTATGCTACATCTTCAACAAGTTTGATATAGGACAACATAGACAAAGTTTGGGAGAAATTTAAATGCCTTGTCAAAAATCTGTAGGATTTTAATATCAATAATACAAAAGGACATAAAGGAAAGGATGGACGATCGATAGAAAAATTGGCAAGATATGTGAGTAAGCCATCCATAGTCAAAACAGAACAGCTAGCAAAGATATGAAGAGATACTTTACCACACTAGAAATCAGATCAATGACAGGCAGCAATAATGACCCTATCCTTTTGGCAAAAATAAAACAAAAACAAAATAACTTAACAAAACAATGGTATTATATCACCTTTAGTAAGGCTCTGGAGGAATGGGAAACTTCATGTACTCCAGGTACAAGTTTGCATAGTGCAGAATCCAAAAGACAAATGATGCATTATATTATGAAATTATAGCTGTAAAATCCCTATAAATCACTGAGACTATAAAAAAGGGACAGGAGGCCTGGGTGGCTTATTCACTTAAATGCCTACCTTCAGCTCTCCTTTCACCTGCCACTCCCCCTGTTTGTACTCTCTCTTTCTCTGACAAATAGAGAAATACAATCTTAGGAAAAAAAAAAACACACACAGGGAAATTTCTGCCTGAGGGTCATATGCAAGTGTGGTTATCTAAGTACTACTTGTGTTGCGAAGAGTAGGGGCAATCTAGTGGTCTATCACTAGGAAAAAATGGAAACCAAAAGGGTGATGGAGTATTAGACACAAAGAACTAAAAGTGGAAACAGCAAAGGGAGTGTCCTGAAGAGGCTTTGGGGTTAAAATAAGAAATGGAAGGAGATCTAGAGCAAAATACTGGCCACGATGGAGATGGGGAGGGCGGATAAAGGAAGATGAAATAAGAGAGGGGCTTTGTACAAAATCGTGAGTGTCCCCAGAATTGGGTGCATGATTATTTTATTTCTGCATCCAGCTAAACCAAACCAAGCTAAACATTTCTGCAATTTTCTCCATGGCAGGTAACTCATGTGTCTTATTTAACCTACCCTTGAGTCCAGTATTTACATAATAGATGAACATTAAGGCCAAGGCCAAAACGTGTTTCTATCCTATACATCTGTTTTTATTCTCAGAAAAAATTTTAAGACATTTTTATTTAAAATCATCAACACACATGTTTGCAATTTTAAGCTAAGAAACTCAAGTATAAACATATTTATTCATTCATGTACATGTCCTCCCTATGACATTGAATTGTAGGTCTTCCAAAGCTTAATTGGTGTGTTTTCTTTATATGATGTCAAAATAACATTTTTAAAAAGTTTACATCTCCTTTAACTTTTAGGGCAATGATTTTCACTGAATCTGATGATCATTCTTCTAATTGCTATAAAAATCAGGAAAATGATACTTAGAAAAAATGTTCTATACCTACAAATAGTTTAAATAAAAGTCCCTGACAATGTTCATATAAAAGAAAATATTGTAAACGTTATTTCTGAAGCAACAAATAGCCTTCATTTGCTAAGAGGAAAATCAAGTTTTCCTGAAATGATAAAATTTTTTCCACCATGTGAAAAAATAGAAAGACACAGTGACATGATTTCCTTCCACTCCCTTCTTTTAGAGTCTAAATAAGGAAGCCTACAACGAACACCAGACACCACTAACTCTACTGCATACTGGCCAAGCACAAAGAGAGAAAATCACATTCTGTGGCATTTGCTTCCTGACAATGAATGAAGCTGAAGCCGCTCAGGTAGGTGGGGTTCTAAGGCCGCTCTGCTGAATGGTTCAATGATTTTTAACATTTGTGCCACTAGATGGCGATAGAGATTATAAGTAGGCAGTCCGTTGTAGGCTGTGGGATCTTTTCAGGACTCCACAATTGATGCATTTATTTAAATTCTTTATTATACAAATGCAATTATTGCTCAGATAACTGCCAGATAGTATGAGTTTATAGAGTCCTGTCTCTATTTTTGTGTAATCTTTAATACCTGAAACATTAGAGATATTGTAAATGATCTATAGCTAACAAATTACATATAATGTATAAATAAAATACAACATAGAGTTAAGTGCTAAGTAGCAACAGATGCACTTTTTTCCCCCAGTCTTGTAACGTTTGATCCCAGGGCTTGCTGACCTTCATACATAAAGAAACAATTTTTAGGGTGGCTCAGTTGGTTAAGCGACTGCCTTCGCTCAGGTCATGATACCGGAGATCTGGGATCGAGCCTCACATGGGGCTCCCTGCTCAGCGGGAAGCCTGCTTCTCCCTCTCTCACTCCCCCTGCTTGTGTTCCCTCTCTGGCTGTGTTTCTCTCTGTCAAATAAATTTTAAAAAATAAAAATTTAAAAAAAAAAGAAACAATTTTTAGTTTACTCATTTAATATAGTCTGACAAACAGCAAGAACCTAATAAATATCTGTCAAATGAAGGGATGCAGTCACTTGGCTCTTGTGTTCTCCATTCTACTTTAGCTAATAATCGTCATTTCAAAAAATATCCCATTTCTTTAAAATCAGAATTAAATGACTTGAATTTGACAGTTGTAACAGTATCAAATTCAACTATTACACTGAATTGTAACTCTGTTGCATCTACTAGAAGAAGCATATTTTCCTACACTTATTTTGAAAGTTGCCTTGTCATAGTCATCAAACACACAGGGAAAAGAAAAGACACTACAGTTCTTCAAGTATCTAACATCAGATGAAACTGATTTGGACATGTGATTATAAATGAGAGGCAAAGTTAATTCCACATCTGCTTGGCTCCTGTGACTTCCTGTGTAACTTGGAAAAGTCGCTCAACATTACTTAATAACCATATAACAAAAGAGGCTTTCTTAATTACATGAGGGGTGTATAGAATACTTCTGTCAATGGCTATGTATTTCCCATATTGTCCTCTCCTCCCCAGAGAGTAAGCCATTTCTCACCTAGTCTGGAATTTCGGAGTGATTTTTACTACATGTGCAAATTTCTCTCACTCCACGCCCCCCCCCCCCCCCCCCCCCCCCCCCCCCCCCCCCCCCCCCCCCCCCCCCCCCCCCCCCCCCCCCCCCCCCCGCCCGCCCGCCCAGCCCCAGCCCAGACACCAGAGCAGCTGCTATGGTCTCCCTCCTCCAGCCCCTGTCATCCAAGTCCTTCTGGCCAGAGCCCTTCTTTAGAGGTCTGAGGTTTACCTCCACAGAGTCCTTCTCTAAACTGCTCATTTAATGAGCCCAACACTTACCCTTTGTTCCCTTAGCCCTTCCTGGGTTGGTTGCTTCCTGCAATTGCTAATTCAATGATTTTCTTTTTTCTTTTCATTTCTTTTCTTTTCTTTCTTTCTTTCTTTCTATCTTTCTTTCTTTTTTTTTTTTTCATATTATTTCTTTAGTGCTGAGGTTAACAATTCCTTGTATTGAATTCTCACTGTCCCCCAAACTGGTGTGGTTTCTCTCCTCTTAGTAGACAGACTGACAAAACCCTTTTGTTGGCTTAAGTGCTCTTAGAATCTTCTGTTAAAATCTTGGTAAATTTCTCAGCCAGGAGAATAAGGAGTGAACTAAGACTTACTAAACATTCATCTTTCTTCTGAAATTAAAAATAAGAGAGATTCCTAGTGACAGGATGGAAAAACACAAAGGAGGATTGCACAAGCATGCCAGTTATTTTGGCAAAGTATATACCTTGATTCTACGGTAAAGATATATCATTTCTAATGTTACTGCTTTAACTGACTCTAGAAATACCATTCCATGACCTCAGAAATGGGGAAACACTTTGACCCTGAAACTGGAAGCATCAGTATCCCATAAAGTCGTGAAAGAAAACTGGATATGTTTAAGGAATTCTATTACACTGTCCATAAAGTTAGTAAGAACTCATGTTTTATAGAACTCCTTGCTCTCAGAGAAGAAGGAAACCATTTGGACATTTCATTCTTGTGCAAAAGCATGCCTTTCTCAAAGAGTAGCCATGGTTTAATTGGGAAGGAGTTATGTCAGAAGAAGATTAAATTAGCTGGGATTAAGATTCAAAAATTATGATTTCTTATCTTTTTTGATAGCTTCTGTTTATCAGTAACATTTCCCAGATAATGGACCAGGAGAGATGGCTCCGTTTTATTTTTTGTTTTGTTTAATGAGATGTCCTAGCTTGCTTTTCTTATTACAGAATATGTTACCATGGCTACGGTACTTTTGAGGATTCAACTTTTTTCACATGATGAACATACCTTTATTGAGTTTTTTCCCCCGGCTTACAAAAATAATGCTTGCTTTAAAAAAAAAAAAATCAGAAGATAAATCAAACTATATGGAGGAAAGTAAAAATCACTGGTAATCTTACCACCCTATCTCACCATGCATTCACATTAATTTGCATACCTTTATGTAAAATTCTAGGATAGGAACTATTTTTGTACTACTTTGTAAAACTATTTGGCATTATCTCTTTTTTTAAAGATTTTATTTATTTATTTGACACAGAGAGAGGGAGAGAGGGAGCCCATGTGCACAAACAGGGGACAGGGCAGAGGCAAAGGGAGAAGCAGGCTCCCCGCTGAGCAGGGAGCCTGACGCGGAACTCGATCCCAGGACCCCAGGCTCATGACCCGAGCGGAAGGCAGACACCCAACCAACTGAGCCACCCAGGCACCCCTGGTATTATCTTATAAAGTTAATGATAGTGATAATCATAGCCGCAACCCAGCAATTCCAATCCTAGGTATATGCATCAGAGAAACTCTTGCACATGGGCCTCAGGAGACATACACAAGGATGTTTCCAAAGAGTGAGCAACACATCTGTGCACCGACAGGACTGGAGGTAATCAACTGTGGTATAATCATAACGAGAACATTATCCTGCAGTGAAAATGAATAAACTGCTGTCCATTAACTTGTATGAATTACATATAAATATCATTCCCTTTTTATGAAGATGATACACAAGTGAAACAGTTTTTGTCAAGGGATATGTTATTAATCTGCATATTGTTACCACAACCTTCCCCCACACCCTCTAGTCTCATCTTTTCACTACCTACCCAACATCTGGCATATATGCACCCATGAAAATGCACTGTTTGGAGCTCCCTTCAAAAAGAATTCACCATTCACCTGAAAGGAATGCAGTTAGTTGATGGCCTCCAGTGATTAAGGTCTTCGGCTACTCTTTTCTAGGGGTACACCTCAGCCTATGACTGGCCATTTGTGCCCAATGTAGGACTTCCTTCAGTGGGCAGTCTTTGCTCCAGAACTTCCCCTTGGGTTGGCCAACACTTGGCCAGAGGTGAAGCATGATCTATGGCTTATTGCAACCTATTTGCCTCTCCTCTTTTGTCTTTCACAGGTGCTAATCACCCTCCCCCCCCAAACTACTTGAATTCTTAAGCCCATGTGAACATCTGCTTCCCAGAGGACCCTACTTTCTCCAGTTGACCTAATTATATGCAAGTGAACACATTAAAAGATTTAACATTGTTCACTTTACAAAACTGTGATAATATCACGTATGATTCCATTCATTTTGCTTTTGTCACTTTAAATAGTGTGGCTCTAGCTCTCAAGCCACCTTAGAGATCTACTTACGATTTTAATGGCTACTGATGTCCCTTGGTTTGTAGGTTTGATGAGAATATTTGTTTTTGATCTTTTTTATATTTCAGACAATGCTGCATTAAATGCACTTGTGCTTACATTCTTGCATACTAGTGTTTTTATTTCAATGGGATAGATTTTCAAAAGTAGGATTTCAGGAGCTAAGAATATGTGTGGCTTGAATTTGAATAAACTTTGGCAGATTGCATTCCAAAAGGCCCTAAACAGTGCACATCCACATCAGGCAAGTGAGAGGACACCCTTTCTCCCCACCCCTTACAGTAGCAGGTGTAATCACACTCACATATTTTTGCACTCCGAGAGTTACAAAGTGGTGCCACTCTTAAGTGTATTTCAATTCCCTAACTGTTGGAATAATTGAGCATTTATTTACTGAGTGTTCATTTGTACTTGCTCTTCTCTAGATGGCCTCTTTATATCATCAGTCTATTTTTCCTATGAATTGTTTATTAATTTGTAAGAGCTCTTTGAATATCATGTAGTATAATTACATAGATTTTAAATTGGCATGTAGTCAAATAAATTTATCTTTTCTTCTATAGCTCCTTGGGTTTCCTATTTTAAATTTCTGCATTTAATCCAACTGGGATTGATGGGGCTACATGATGTGAGGTTGAAGTTTCTGAGATATATTAATAAACATCTGTCATTTCTGTCATTTCTGAGATATATTAATAAACATCACATGATCATAATTTAAAAACGCCATGTTCTCCCCCCATTAGTTTCAATATCTCCTTTGTCATTTATCAAATTCTTAGGAATATAGTGATGCATTTGGGAGATTTCCAGTCTATCCTAGTCTGTATGTGATTTTGGTTACAGTGGCTTTGGAGTAGGTTTTATTATTTGAAGAATCACATTTTGAATCATTGGGGGTTTTTTGTAGTGTCCTGTCTTGTGTTAATATTCATTCTGTCACATAAACTTCCAATATGATTTTATAATTTTCTTCACACGCATACTTTATCTTTCTTTTCAAATTTTTATAAGTGTTTTATTGATTTTTGCTCCTAGTATACATGTAACATTTCCCTCACTTCTATTTCTAGTTGGCTATTTCTATTGATTATCATATATTTGTCTTCTAATTAGCTCTCTAATTTCCTTAGTAATCCAGTTAATTTTATTTATTTTTTTTTTAAAAAGATTTTATTTATTTATTTGACAGAGAGAAACACAGCGAAAGAGGGAACACAAGCAGGGAGAGTGAGAGAGGGAGAAGTAGGCTTTCTGCCAAGCAGGGAACCTGATATGGGGCTGGATCCCGGGTCTCCGGGATCATGACCTGAGCCGAAGGCAGTCGCTTAACCAACTGAGCCACCCAGGCGCCCCAATCCAGTTAATTTTTTAATAAGATCTCTTTTGCTTTGTAGATAAGAAGAAATCACTGCATATATTTTTTTATTTTTTTAAAGATTTGATTTATTTGAGAAAGAGAGAGCAAGCAAGATAGATAGATAGATAGAGAGAGAGAGAACCAGCGGGGGAGGAGCAGAGGCAGAGGCAGAAGCTCCCTTAGTAGGGACCCTGGGGCTCAATCCCAGGACCCTGACATCATGACCTGAGCTAAGGGCAGACACTTAACTGATTGAGTCACCCAGGCACCCCTCATTGTACGTATTTTTAAACATAATATCTTAGTTTATTACTTTTCTGAGTTAACTAGGATTCTCAAGCAACAGCGAATAACAACAGCACATTTTAATAGTGATGAATTTAGTGCTTTATTATTCGGAATGGTGGCCATTAGTTTTTGAAGTTTCAGAGTATTAGCTTCCTTTTCTATGTTATTTAAGTTTTTATTGTCAATGGCTGCTGAATTTTCTCAAATCTCTTTTTAATATCTCTGTAATATGCTTGTGCTTTCTCTTTAGTTTGATTTTATGTAAGAAATGGAGAGATATTTCTGATACTATACTGTCCAAGTATTCCTGAAAGCCACCTTATTTTTTGTTAGTGTATTATTTTTGATGTCCTAATTTCATATAATGAAGAGGGGGTAGTTTTCAAGTTTTTTCCTCTATTAAAGATTTAACATTAAAATCATTCTAAAAAGCACAGTGCTCATTTAGTTTTGGTATTATTTTCATGTTTTTTAAAGAACGATTTTGTTTTGATCTCTCCTTCAGCCCCTAGTCTCTTCATGTGTTTTATATATTTGAGGTATCAATTTCAGTAATTTTCATTTCCCTAAGAAAGCATGGATTTTCTATAAATTTTCAAATTTTTGTCACAGTATTTCATATGATCATTTCTTTCCATTTATTTCATCTCTTCACACCTACATAATCTTCTTTATCATACTTAGTGGCGAATATTTTTTACTTCCTTTTTATCTACTAATCATATTTATTTTACATATTTTCAATATTTCATAGATATTAAAATTTGCAAATATGTGTATATTGTCTATACTTTAGGTCTACGATTTATTTGTTCTGCCATATTTCTTATTTTCTATTTTTTAAATTTCACTTCATATCTTTTTTCATCGCCTCTTTCCATTTTCATTGATGTCTGTGCTCTTCCGAATTTTTTTAAATTTTAATTCCAGTGTAGTTCATACACAGTGTTAAATTAGTTTTGGATGTACAATATGGCGATTTTACAGTTCCATATGCCGGATGCTCATCATGACAGGTACATCCTTCATCCCTATCACCTATTTCCCTCATCCCCCACCCGCCTCCCCTCTGGTAACCATCAGTTTGTTCTCTACATTTAAGAGCCTGTTTTGTGGTTTGTCTCTTTTTTCCCTCATCTGTCTTGTTTCTTGAAGTTCACACGTGAGTGAAATCACATGGTATTTGTCTTTCTCTGATTGACTTATCTCACTTGCCATTCTATACTCTAGATCCAATTCGTGGTGCTGCAAATGGCAAGATTTCATTCTTTTTGATAGCTGAGTTATGTGTTCTTTCAACGTCTTAAGATGAGTTTAACATAGTAAGAGTGTATATTGGAACCCGACTTTGCTGGTTTTAAAGACTAGTGTCACCATTTGCTAGCTGTGTGTATATTGGTCAAGCTGTTTAACCATTCTGTGTCTTGGTTTCCTTATCTAAAGAATTGGGATGGGGGGGCACCTGGGTGGCTCAGTTGGTTAAGCGACTGACTTCAGCTCAGGTCATGATCTCAGAGACCCCAGATTGAGTCCCACATCGGGCTCCCTGCTTGGCGGGAAGCCTGCTTTCTCCCTCTCTCACTCCCCTTGCTTGTGTTCCCTCTCTGGTTGTGTTTCTCCCTGTCAAATAAATAAAATCTTATAAAAAAAATAAAAAAAAGAATTGGGATAGGGCGCCTGGGTGGCTCAGTTGGTTAAGCAACTACCTTCAGTTCAAGTCATGGTCCTGGAGTCCCAGGGTCGCGTCCCACATTGGGCTCCCAGCTCCATGGAGAGTCTGCTTCTCCCTCTGACCTTCTCCCTAAGGTCTGATATCATCTGCCCAGAAAATCTAATAGTATGAATTACAATGTTATTAGAACTCATAGGGTAATTTATCAAAGTCAGATGTAGATCAACCTACAAATCTGAAACATTTTCCATAAATAGTAATAAGTGCTCTAAAATTTCTAGAAACAAGCCTAACAAAAAGGTAAGTGTAATATATATAAGAAAACTCTCTCACTCTGTCTCTCTCAAATAAATAAATAAATACATGTTTTTTAAGAAAGAATAAGGATAATAATATTTGCCTCATAAGATTTTTGTGAGAATTAAATGATTTAATATACATAAAGAACACAAAACATGGGGTGCCTGGGTGGCTCAGTTGTGTCTCCCTTGGGCTCAGGTCATGATCCCGGAGTCCCAGGATGTAGCCTGCATCGGGCTCCCTGCTGGAAGGGAAACCTGCTTCTCCCTCTCTCACTCCCCCTGCTTGTGTTCCTTCTCTAGCTGTGTTTCTCTCTGTCAAATAAATAAATAAATAAAATCTTTTTTTTAAAAAAAGGACATAAAGCATTATCTAGCATACATTAAGCACTCTAAAGTACAGAGTTTTTTTCTTTGTTCTCTTCCTCTTTTGACAATAAAGGCATTTCAGAATATATGTTTTCTTCTGGTTATACTTCATCTATGTCTCAACCAATGTGCCGTATTCTTTTTATGGTCCTTTATATGTCAATTTTCATGTTAACTTTGTTTTCCTAATTAACTCAAAGTTCATTTGGTATTATGTTTAAAATTTTAATTATTCAACTTTTTTATGTTTAGAGATTCAGAAGATGTGGCTTACAAAATTGATTTTTGCAGTTTATGATTAATTTTTATGAGTATATGATTAATTTTTTGGCTTGAATGCAAGACGCTGAGTTTAATTCAGTTATAATTTTTCTCAACTATATGATTAAGTATTTTGCCTGAACTTAAGACCTAAACTGAGACCCAGAGTCAGACACTAAACTGACTGAGCTACCCAGGCTCCCCCATATGATTAATTTTTCTAAATGTCCCATACATATGAAAATATTGTATATGCATACCTATAAATATTTACTATATCATAAACTTAACTTTTTTCATCAATTTTTGATTGTGTTACTCTCTCAAGAATTTACTAAGTCTTGAAATAATATTTATAATATCTCACCATAGTTCTACTTTTTATTACAGTCTTCTTGCTCTTCTAATTGTTTTTGTTTTGCATAGTCTGCTGCCATATTCATTGGTTTATAATCTTTATATCTTCTTCAGCAATTGTGCTATTATCTTACATAATATTCCTTTATTCTGTTAGTGCTTTGAATCTTAAATTCTCCTTCTTTACATTGATATCATAAAACGATGTTTCTTATATTTTTGTTTGCCTTGAAGCTACAGTACCAGAATGAATATCTCTCCTTTTCTTAACAGAATATTTTCTTGGGACTCCTGGGTGGTTCAGTCAGTTGGGCATCTAGCTTCTGGTTTCAACTCAGGTCATGACAACGAAGTTCTGGGATCGAGCCCCCTGATGGGCACCATGCTGGGCATACTGGGCATGGAGTCTGCTTGGGGATTTCTCTCTCTCCCTCGACCCCTCAACTCTGCCTGCATGCTTTCTCTCTCTCTCTCCATTTCTCTCTCTCTCAAATAAATAAATAAATCCTTATATTAAAAAAGAATATTTTCTTCCTTTTTTAAGTCTTATATTAATCGCTATTTATATCTGAAGTCTGGGAATTTTACCAGCATATATACCATGTCTCATTTCATCAGCTCTGTGAGGAACCCATTCAGTCTTTTAACTATAAAGAATTTCTCTTTATCCCACTCACAGTAAATTTCTTTCATTATTTAACATTACCTCTCTTCTGTCTCTTTATCTCTATCTGGAGTTCTTACTAATGGCATATTAGAATTCCTGGAGTTGTACTCCACATTGTTTTGGTTTGCCTCATGATTTCAAAATCTTTGTTATTTTGTTTTGTGTTTAACAGTATTTATGACTCCGGTCTTCCTGCCTAATGTATGGGGGCTTAGCCGTGTCTATTCTCCACTATCAATATCTCTCCTGAGTCATAAAATTTGAAAAGTATTTGTTTTTGTTCCCCAAATATTATCGTGTCTTATAAATGAATCCTTTTACTTCCCTTTAGTTATTTATTTATTTAGTTAGTTAGTTAGTCAGTTAGTTAAAGTTACCATCTGCTTCTGCAATAGTTCTTCTTGGCCAGAAGCCAGAGATTCAGAGCGGTCAGACCCATCACCCTCGCTCTGACTTCTGGATCCATCTCCCTTTGTTGTTATTTTACCGCTTAGTCATGGATGCCTTATCCTTAAGACTCAGATTTAAATAGATATTTGGTATCTACCAGAAAGTTCCAGCAAAAATCATATCCTCTGGTAAAATATAAGAGGAATTCCTACGAAAGTCTTAAGCAATGCAAAGTGCCTGCTATCCTGGTCATGATGTAATGTAATAAAGCAAGACAGAAATTAAATATGACGATTAGAAAAGAAAGGACAAAACTGGCATTATTTGAAGATGATATCATCTGCCCAGAAAATCTAATAGTATGAATTACAATGTTATTAGAACTCATAGGGTAATTTATCAAAGTCAGATGTAGATCAACCTACAAATCTGAAACATTTTCCATAAATAGTAATAAGTGCTCTAAAATTTCTAGAAACAAGCCTACCAAAAAGGTAAGTGTAATATATATAAGAAAACTCTACAAAAAGGAAAATAATGCCTGAGCATGTAAAGAAATATTCAAAACTCTTAGATGAGAGAATTCAATATTATAAATATTTCAGTTTTCCACAGATTATTCCTTAAATTCAATACAATAATAAGTAAAACACAGATTCAAATTTTTATGAGTTTTTATATGAACTCAAGAAAATATATTTAAATTTCACCTTGAAGAGGAAAAGCAAATACATATATAAACAAAAGAATAGTCAATTTACTTTTTATTTAAAAAAATAATCACAAGCAATTTACTTAGCTTGATAACAGAATTTATTCTAAATACTACAGCATTAAAGAGTGAAGAAGTAATTTCAGAAAATGTAATTAAGGAGTCGGGTAGGCTGAATAGACAAAAAAATAGACCTTTGTTCAATGGAAAAGTCAGTATACGATAAAGGTGACATTTTAAATTGAAAGGATTAATTGTTCAGCAAAAGGTACTGAGATTGTGAGTTCTCCACTTGGCAGAAAGATAGATTCCAGTTAACTACTTCAAATTTCTTGCAAATCAGGTTCCCCAGGAAACAGTTTTTGAGACCGAGATCGGTTGACAGGAAGTTCACTGGGGAGTCGTCCAGTAGATCAACACCCAAGGAGGATCTGAAGCAAGTGTCAATGAGCTGAGGTTCAAGTTGAGTTGCAATCTAGTCTCAGTGGCCTCAGCCAGTCTGAAGGGGAACTCTGAAGCTGGGGTGTCCTCTAGAGCTATCAGCCTTGGGGTCAGGGAGCTGGCATGTTCTAGTCCCACAAGGATCAGTCATTGAATTGTGGACTGCCCCTGGGAAAGAGATATGACCTTGAGAAAGGCAGCTCTTCCCAGCTAAGGGCAATTTTCCAGAGACGCTTGACACCACAACAATATTCACAAAATGAATTCCAGATGCATCTAAAAACCAGTTGTAGGAGACTACAATACGGGATGTGAGTTTAAAAAGAAGTGAACATATTTATAACATTTAGGATAAGAAGGCCCTTCTAATAATAGATGAATTTGATGACTTAGAGTTGAGAAGGTCTATAAACATATCATAATATAAATAAAGTCAGACATACTATGGCATAAAGAAAGCCAAGACAGGAAAAAATATCTGCAACATGTTTTAACCAATCCTTGATGTTTGGAACATAATAAAAGGTAACTTTACAGACAGTCTACATATTATTTAAACGGGAGAAGCTTCGATAGGCCCCATGGCTTTTCTGTGCTAAGTTCACGTACGGTCAAAAACATACCTTTATTTCAGTCAAGATATTAATCAACACTTCAAACTTCATTCTAAGATAAGATTTCTGCTCTTCCTCTCCAACTCTATGCTGCACACTGTGGGCCCCTAACCTTTAGGGAAGGGGGTGCGGTTGGCTTCTGTCCATTCTTTATCTCTTCTCATCTCGTACCCTCTTGCTAGCTGTGGGCCTAGACAATGCTTGGTGGTTAAAAGTGGGGACAAAGAAAGAAAAGTAAAAGGATAAAGCAGGAAGATCCTGCTTAGCTGAGGGAATTCTTTGTCACACCTGACTTCTTGTCCTATAGGCTTGGCTAATGTTTGAAGGTGACCTTCATGAAAAATTCAACTGGGTCTTTAGGGACTTAGATGATCCATCTCAAACTCAGACATAGCATCCATGCCTCTCTGGGTAGTGCTTCTGGTAACTGGTAAACCACTCTTCAGACTTCCACTGTTAGAGTTCCCACATCTTCCTAGATGATGTGAGAGCACAGTTAGGAAAGATACCCACATTCCTGGACCCACTCTGAGTGAAAAGATAGTTACTTTCCAAATGCAACTCTTCACCCTCTTTCACTAGTCTGCCACCTTCTCTACATCTTGGGCAAGACACAACCAGCAGTCCATGTTTCCCCACCCTCATGGAGCACACTGTTCCCTAGGTGTGAGCGAGGGGAGGAGCACTCCAGTTCACCTGGGACAGTGATGGGGCAGGGATGGTACCCGCACTGCATAGGGGCTCTCTTCAGAAATCCTTTACAAATCCCTGCCCCTCCTCTCTACCCCTAGTAGATAAGGTTTTCTTAGGTTCAAATCCATCTTTTTTGAAAACATTGCATCACAATATATAACAAAAAAAGATGAATATCCAGAACATTTAAAGAACTTCTACAAACCAAGTCATTCAATTCACAAGAAAAATATGAAAAGATAATTAAAGTTTGATGCCCAAACTCATCAATAATCACCACAACAGATTTTAACTCAAGGGACATTGGGATGATGGTAAAAAAGAGGTTCAAAGCATCTAGCTTTGCAAAGATGTGGGGAGGTGATGTTCTCATTCATTGTAAGAGGGAGTGTGAGATGGTAATTTAACAGGGATTATTAGAATGTTGGAGGGTAATTTGGCTATATCATTAAAATTTTAAACCCTGACACTTTTCAATCCAACAATTCTACCAGAAGTAACTATTATAAGTTTCCCAGTGATGAGTGAAAATGGATCATCAGAGACCAGGAAAATATGCACAGTGGTAAAATAGAGATTTATTTTTGTACACATCTGATCTGCGACTATCAAAGTTATATCTGCAGCATATGCCTTACTGGAATTTTTACAAGAATATATTCCTATTTTTATAAGAATATATTGTGCACTTAAAATATTTTTAAGACATCATTCCCGTTTATTGTTGTTTTGCAATTACTTAGTTCCACAAATACATTTGCTTCATAAGACATAAAATGATGTCACCAGTGCATTCTCTTTTGTTCTTTTCCAGGCTACTAAGCTTCAGGGAAGATAAGCAATGCTTTCTAAACAACCATTTTATTGCAAGGTGAATAATTAAAAATTGGCAGAATTACAAGGGCAAGAAAATTCCTTCCGGCCCCGGTTTTCCAATTTCACCAGGTCATCTCTTCAGATCATATATATCAGATAAAATTCTAATTTTCACAATTAAAATAGTTTCCATGGCCCTGAAATTAAAATAATTCTATTTCCACAGTCGATCTATATTAAAATTGTCTTTTAATTAAGAAGGAGACTACAGAGCCCATTTCCACCTCTTTGAGGGCTGTTTTTCCTAAGAGATGGATGGGTAGGGAGGGGGGTCTCAACAACTGTCTTTCTACAGCAGAACTCTGTTTCACCTTGTTTCTGAAGCTGATAAGTTCTGAGTATCCACAGGATCCCCGATCAGATCAGACTATCTTTCCCTGGTATTTGGAAATGAGATTGAGAGACACGAAAGCATCTGGACTGGGCGCTTGAACAGAGGATAGTGGAAATGTGAGACAGATAACACAGCAATGTTAGACAGATGCATTCAGAGGAGGGCAGACCATGCTGCAAAGTCGGGGAGGGGGCAGATAAAAACACACACACAGAGAAGCTGAGACGCAGACGGGGCAGGCAGTTGCTTGGGTTCATAACGGTTTTTCTTGTGTTGGAAATAATCGCTATTAGTAATTACACTTAGCGAGCGTTTCCAACCGCTTTACATATGATACACAATTTCTTTCAATCCCTATAACAGTCAAATGACTAAATACTCTTAGAGACCCTAAATACAGAGAGTTTAATTACTTATGGTCTCAGACATAGTGATGAGAAGAACAATTCGAACCCAGGCGGGATGATTCCGGACCTTGTTTGCTTGCTCCTTCTCCCTGTATTTTTTTTTCCTTTTTTTTTTTAAGATTTTATTTATTTGACAGAGAGAAACACAGCCAGAGAGGGAACACAAGCAGGGGGAGTGAGAGAGGGAGAAGCAGGCTTCCCGCCGAGCAGGGAGCCGATGTGGAGCTCGATCCCGGGTCTCCGGGATCATGACCTGAGCCGAAGGCAGCCGCCCAACCAACTGAGCCACCCAGGCGCCCCTCTCCCTGTCTTTTAATTTTTATTTTGACTCTATTTCTTTTTTTCAGCAAGTTTTTATTTTAAGGTGTCTCTCTTTGTCCCTACTGTTTTCTTAGAGCTACTTTTGGCCTTCAAGGATGTAATCAAGATCATGGATTGGGGCGCGTGGGTGGCTCAGTTCATAAGCAACTGTCTTCGGCTCAGGTCATGATCCCAGAGTCCAAGGATCATGCGTGGCCGATAGCCTGCTTCTCCCTCTCTCACTTCCCCTGCTCTAGTTCTGTTCCCTCTATAATTGTGTTTCTGTCAAATAAATAAATTCTTTAAAAAAAAAAGAGAGAGATCATGGATTGCATTTAGTTGTCAGGTTTCATTGGTCTTCTTTATTCTAAAATAAGCCCTGATTTTTGTTGTTGTGGATTGTCTTGGTGTGGTTTGGTTCTTGGCATTTTGTTCCATGCCTGTTCCTAGCTATCTGCTGTTGCTTAGCAAACTATCCTACACCTTAGTAACTTCAAGTAACTTTAACTTTGCCTTTAAGCAACCGCCATTTTATTATGATCCCGGATACTGTAGGTTGGAAAAAAGTGGACAGGACACAATGTATTTGCTCCGTGATGCCTGATGCCTCAACACTGAAATGGCTGGAGGGTTGGAATCACCTGAAGTCTTCTTCACACTCGTATCTGTTACCTGAGCTGGGGATGACTGTGAAAACGGATTCAAGTATGACTGTCTACTGGAGCACATATCCATGGCCATCCCATGTGGCTTAGGCTTCCTCACATGTCATCCTTGAGTTCCATGACCAAATGTTCTGGCACTACATGGTAGAACCTGCAAGGCCTTCACTGACCTTTCCTCAGAAGTCACACAGTGTCAGTTCTGCTCGACTGTACAGATCAAAGCAGTCGTAGAAGAGGAACACAGACCACCCACCTTTTAATGGGAATAGGGTCAAAGAATTCACACCATGTTTTTTGGTTCTAATTTATTTTATTTTTTTCATCACACCATGTTTTTAAATCACTAGAATATCACTGATCTCTTTGGAGAATCCAGGCCAGTTAAATATGTTTCTCACCAACGTGATATTGTGGCTTTGAGGAATTATCCTATTAGCTTTACAGTGTTTTCCCCTAACTCTAGTTTGAAGATTTCCTTTAGTTAAAACTAAAAGACCTCTAAACAGCGAGGAACTGTTTCAAAAATTTTAATTATATTGAGTTATGTTGTGTTGATAACAAGCAGGTGGGTCTTTGACAGATAAAGCCCCTTATTATTGCAGAAAAAGGTTATGACCTTCACTCTCTCCTGTATGGCCAAATCGAAGCAACATGTAACATCTGTAACTCAGAGGGAACCCTGGGTCATAGCACCTCATAGCAAGCACTGCAGCGTATTTCAGGAAGAAAAATGAGATTGGTGTGCTGTTCTTCTAACAAAAGTTAGAAGGAGGGCGCCTGGGTGGCTCAGAGGGTTAAGCTCTGCCTTCAGCTCAGGTCATGATCTCAGGGTCCTGGGATCCAGGCTTTCTGCTCAGCAGGGAGCCTGCTTCCCCTTCTCTCTCTGCCTGCCTCTCTGCTTGTTTGTGATCTCTCTCTCTCTGTCAAATAAATAAAAATAATCTTTAAAAAAAGTTAGAAGGAAGTGTCATTTTCCTCAAAAGCAATTTTTAAAATAAAGTTTATTTGTGTATGATTTACATTTAGTAAAATTCACCATTTTTTTTGGTATGCCATCCTAAGAGTTTTGACAAAATAGAAACTATAGTTATAGAAATATAACCTCCCCATAATTAAGATAGAGAACAATTCCATTACTTTGAATAATTCCCTACAGGGTCTTTAGAATCAATGCTCTTCAACCATTTCCAGTCTTTGGCAACTACTGATCTCATTTTGTCCCTATAGTTTTGAATTTTCTTGACCATGTACATAGAATCATACAATGTATAGCTCTACCATTTGGAATGCATTTGAGATTCATCCATGTTGCTTCATTTATGACTAGATCATCTTTCATTGCTCACTGAACAAGAAGAAAATAAACATGACATGATATCCTTGCTTCTTACTCCCTTATTCTGTCTCTGAATTTTATCGTTTGGATAATTCCAGATGTTGCATTCTGTTTCACTATTTTCTGTCTCTCTCTCCCTTTCTCTTTAAATACCTGTGTATAGGTAAAAGCAAGATCTGCAGAACTTACCTCTTTTTTTTTTTTTTTTTGACAAAGAGATCACAAGTAAGCAGAGAGGCAGGCAGAGAGAGAGGAGGAAGCAGGTTCTCTGCCAAGCAGAGAGCCCGATGTGAGCCTTGATCCCAGGATCCTGAGATCATGACCTGAGCCGAAGGCAGAGGCTTTAACCCACTGAGCCACCCAGGCGCCCTGCATAACTTACCTCTTGAGATAGTTTTATTTTGCAGTTAATAGTTGGGTAGATATTGTTAGTCAGCCCATAGGCTGATTAAGTTTTTACAATGTATTACTAAATAAAATTGACATTCCAATTGCCTTGTTTATATATATATAATATATATATTATATAATTTATATATATAAATAAATTATATATTATATAATTTTTTAATCCATTCACCCAATGTGGGAAATTTGTGTTGATTTCAACACAGAACATTTAAAAAATAGCACAAAAGGGTAAAAATGAATCTTGCCATAGAATCTTTACTTTAACTAACTTCATATTTTCAGATCATCTTGTGTTTCTTAAGTTAGAAATCACCAGTCTGATGGGAATCATACAGTTTGGGAGGAGAGCAACGGTCACTTCATAATCAATCATTTTCCCACTGAGTTCTTTCTGATTTGATGCAATTGGTCCTGTTTCTCAACCAGTATGTTTATGGAGCAAGTTCAAGTGGATTAAGCTCCAATGGATAACATCTGGCCTCATAGCAATGGGATGACAAAAGGATTATCCAAGTGTATAACTTGTGAAAATTGGTCCAGGAGCTGGGTTAAAGGACAGAACATCCTCTTTGGACAACTTTTAGGGCTCAGTTCCTCGATGATGCTGTCCATTAGGCAATCACTGCTAATGGAGAGTGAATGGGCCAGGCAGTGGGAGGTTCCATGGAGAATGAACTTGGATTTTTTTTTTTTTGCTTTTTCCATTATCTAGCTCCTTCTCAGCAATAACTCAGAGAGAGTCATTTCACATGCTGTGCAAGATTTCAATAGGTTAGAAACTAATTTGAAATCCATTAAAAATGAGCCCATATCAGCATAGTCTCCATGACCCCTTGCCTTTAAAACAACTGAGAACAATGCTGCCTCGCTGATTTTCTTGTGCTTTTGGATCATTTGCATAAAACAGGTGTGCCGCAAAACCTTTCACTGCCAACTAAACATAATGTACTCGCACCATTCTCTAATTTTACTGTCAATGCAGTAATCTTTTCTCCTTTGTTAAGAGGCTCTCAAAATCACTGTAATGCCAATGCATACTGAATTTAAGGATTTAAGTCAAATAATGCATTTGCCTTTCCCGCTAACTTTGAATCCTAAAAAAGCAAGATCATAAAGGAGATGGTCCTGGAGTGAGTCAGTGAGTTCTAAATTTCACTGAATTTGTGACAGCCAATGTTTCTAAAAAAGAAGAAAAATAATAGGAGAAAAGTTCTGCATCATGCTTGAAGCCTCAGCTTACATTTTTTCGTTGTTTCAAGTCCCTTTCATTTTATAATAGGCCTTTCCTTTGAGGAGTTTCCATCAAAAAATAAAATGAATATCAATTTAGATTTACATGCCAGCCATCTGTCTTCCTTTCTCCCCCTCCCAGCTAGCTTCCCACTGGTGCTGCTCCCTTAGTCACTAGTGTCCTGCTTATACACAACTACACACCTACAGACTTCTGTACAGATTCTCCAACCAGGGTCATAAAATACACACTTATTTGTCTACACTGTTCACTTGTGCAAAGTGACTGGGAATGAAAACAGACTCCATTATTTTCATCATCTGTTAAGCTGGTAGGTATAAATAAATGCATAAGTTAATGTATATAAATAATTATATAAATGCATATCTATACTTATGAACTGTGTACCTAATAAATACATGCATATATACAGACATGTGTATATACCATGCACACATAACTTTTAAAATGAAAGCAGGGTCATGGAATTCCCATGACTGAAGCCCAGTGGCATCCCACCCATTGTCCCTCTTACCCTTCTTTCCTTGCCTTTCCCTTCCCACCCCAACCCCACAGTCCTCTCAATTTCTTAAACACACAAACGCATTCTTACATCTTGATCTCTGCCTTGGGTGTCCTCTTGGCCCCAGGAAGCTCTTTCCCTGATGCAAGCAGGACTGAGAAGCTCTCATCTTGCACATCACAGACCCAGAACAACCTTTGTTGGCCCATGTAATGTTGCTACTCAGTTCTTCCAATTCTCTTATGTTCTTTGCTTCTCCTTTGTGTCGAGCTGGTGTGCTGCCTCTCCCTCCGCATGGGGGGCGGGGTGTCTCTCTACTCGTCCCTCCTTCCCTGGGTCCCTCTAGGGCTGGTGACTCCCACTATAAGCACACAATCCTGTCTATCTGTGGGTCTTCCTCTGGCCACAAGGGCACACTCAGCCTGCATGAGTGAGGAGGCCAAAGCATGAGTGAGTTCATGTCCCAGGAACAGCCCTCTGGCCATGATGGCTGAAAGTTGATGAATCCTCCAGTGGGATAACCTCAAGATGTACTTTGTAAATATCCCAGCAATCCAGGGCAGCACTGAGCCCCCACTGCCCGTAGCACTAACAGCTCTTTAACACACTTGTATAATCTTCCCTCTCTTCCCTACTTCCCTTTCCCTCTGGACCTCTCCCCATCATCTCCCAAGTAAACCGTTTGTGCCCACATACTTGTTTCTGGAGGAATCTGACCTCAGACACTCTTTCAACTAGAATGCAAACTCCACTAAAAGCAGGAAACATCTGACATATGAATCCTTATATTCCCTTCCCCCTAGTGCTGGACACATGCTAAGCATGTGATAGGTATTTGTTGACTGAGCAATGTATGCAGATAATATGTGCAAGGACATGATTTGGATAGCTTAAGATCCTGCCCCTGATCCTAAGACTGGCCCATCTTCCAGGATAGGAAGACTCTTTATTGCCTTGCGGTCCAAGTACTGAAGTGATAACACAAAATCATACAGAGAAAGTGAAGAGAGGATTTAGGACTTTGGGGGTTTTAAAGAGATGTGTAAAACTGTGTCTTAAAGTTGAGGATTTAATTTTTGAAAGGATTTTTTGAGAGAAAAGAGATCACACAGACCTTCACATTGTGAAAGAAGTCTCGCATTGAGTCACAGAGAGTGAGGTCAGTGGGTCAGGGATCCTCAGACCCTCCCACCTGGCAGTTGTATGGTCATATTTCCAAGATAGCAGAAAAGGGGACAGTCAGATGTCTTGGAGATTGGGGGGTGGTGGGCTTTGATAAAGTCATATGCCAACATCATCTAATCAAAAATAGCTGTCCTGGGCACTGGGTGGCTTAGTGGGTTAAAGCCTCTGCCTTCGGCTCAGGTCATGATCTCAGGGTCCTTGGATCAAGGCCCGAGTCGGGCTCTCTGCTCAGCAGGGAGCCTGTTTCCTCCTTTCTCTCTCTCTCTCTCTCTCTCTCTGTCCCTCTCTCTCACCTGTCCCTCTGCCTACTTGCGATCTCTCTCTCTGTCAAATAAATAAATAAAATATTTTTTTAAAAAAGCTGTCCTATGCCTTGTCTATATGTCTAAGAATTTTGTAAGCATTGAGGTTATCACCAGAAAGTAAACAGCACAAAACCCCCAACAGAGCTTGTGTCTGAGTGCATAGAGGCAGCTCAATGAGCAAACTGATAAGAATATCAATGGCAAAAATAAAGGGGGTAGAGAAGACTGGGGCCCTTTTCTAGGTGGAGGTCAGAGAGGGCCTCTCAGTGAGATAACATTTGAGCAGCGGCAGAAAGGAATCCGAAAGCTCTGTGGATGTCTCTGGAAGGAGAGCATTTGAAGCAGATAAAACCATTCAGGGGAGGAGCTATAAGGCGGGGAGTGAGCTTGGCATGTTTGAGCAGCTTCGGGGAGACTGAGGCTGAGCTAGGAGAGGGAGGGACCAGAGACATGGCAAGGACCCTGTCTGGTCCTTGAATTCTCCATACTTCCAAGTCATCCTTAAGTGACTTCAAGCCAATTACCCCGACCGACAGCTGTTTGCTGAGAAGCCGCTGTGGGATGAAGTCGCTTTGCGGTCATAGGACGGTTCTTGTCCTCCAGCTTCAGGTCACAGCACTAGGCAAAATAGCAAGCGTTTGCTTTTATATGGAAAAAGACGATTGAAGAATAACGTGCCTGTGGGAAAGTACAAAAATCCTAAGTGTGCAACTTGATGCATTTTCACAAATTGAACACATCCATGTGACTAACGTCCAGATCAGGAAATCAAACATGACTCAGCTTCCTGGGGGGACCCTTTATTCTAACTTCTAGCCCCCTATAGTGTTGGTCTCTACATTAAAAAAATCAGTTAGTAGTAGGTATCCTTCAGCATCTTTTGCTCAACATCACGATTGAAAGATACAATTGTGTTGCGTGCAGTTGTATTTTGCTGATTCTCTTGGCTACGCGTGAGTTATTTTAGGTGACTATACTACGATTTATTTATCCATTCTGATATTGAAGGGCATTAGCATTTTTCAGTTTGAGCTATAGATAGTGTTGTTATGAACATCCTTGTCCCTGACTTTGGTGCGTGGTTTTTGAGGGCATTTAACTAGGAGTCGGGTGCTGGGTTGTATCTTTTTAGCTTTAGCAGATTCTTCCAAACAGCTTTCGAGAACAATTGACCCATTTTTCCTCCCTTCAACAATGTGTTAGAATTTCAGTTGGTCCATTTCAGACCACCGGTATTGCCTATAGCCATTCTAAGTAGAAATATTGGATTGAAGTTTTAATTTATATTCCCTGGATAATTAATGAAGTTTAGCACTTTATATTTTTGCTGGGAATTAAGTGTTTATATTTTAAAAGTAGCTTATAAGTCATTTTAAAAGTAGTTACAGGAATTATAAAAGATACTAATAGTACCCACATCACAGGGTGGGAAATAATTGTGCGAAAGGGTCTATGAACAAACCCTCAATAGGGTGCCTGGCAGAGAGTAAAAGCACAATTAATATCATGTACTATTAACATTATTGTTTTATGTGATAAATAAATGAATAAATAAATAAATAAAATAAAAACAGCCTAAAAATGCGATGATCTTTGCTACTAAATATTCCATTTGAAGACAAAATCCTATGGTACTGCTGAGTGAAAATGAAGAAAAGATGAATCACTTTCACAGAGCGAATTGAAAAAAACAAGGGCCCTGGGACAGAAATAAACTAATCAAAGTAACTTCAAAGGCTGTACTATTTTCGTTTCAATGATAAATGCAGTCAAACATCAAAGTGAGGGTCAAATAATGACATTAAAAGGCTTCATCTTTAACAGCCTGTATGTATTTTAGGTTTGATTATTGACACGTTTCATTGAGCTAGATATTTTCATCTTTGGCCTGTGAATTAATATTCTTTGGAGATCTACAAAATGCATTTGCTTATAGTCAACACAAATTGTGCAAGGCTTATTTTCACACTTGTGACCCATAAGTATCAGTTGAGTCATTAAGGGGAGTCTGCACTGAATTAGGGGTCATCCTCATGCATAGGAAGAATAGATAGAAATCAACGAGGAAGAGTATGGATACCGAACTAGCACCTGATCTCAGCCTTAAAGGATGAGTAGGATTTGTTGGAGTTGAAGACAAGAAAGGCATGTTAAACCATTAAAATAATAGCAACAAAAGAACAGGCAAAATATTGTACATGCAATGTTCAGAGGATCCTGAGGTCTGGAGACTCAGGTATGCAATTGGTCAGCAGAGAAGTGTGTGCTACATGGGTTATGATGGATCTTGACAACTACGCTGGATTTGGTTCTGCAAACTTTAAGGACTTGTGAGATGACTCTGAATTGAGAAATGACATGCCTGTATTCTGGAAACATAATTTAAGAAGTTTGAGAAGAATGAACGAAGTGATGTTATGTTTGGGAGTAACCAAACCCTAAACCCTAGTGGCTTTTGCAGAGACGTGTTTTTATATGAGGAGAGATTGACCGTAGGTAATTAACAGAGAAAAGGCAAAAGAGGGGATTCCTTTGAAATACATTTTTGAAAGCTCTATTAAACTTGATGACTTATCTGTGAAGAGGTTTGGAGAGAGTGGTCTAAGGTGATACCGAGAAACCTGATAATTACTAGTACATTTTAACAATAAAGTAATGAAGTCTAATAAAGTCTTTATGGGACTGGGCAGAAGCCAAATTTGGAAAGAAAATAGTGAGTTTAGTTTGGGAGTTTTGATGCTGATAATTTAATCCCTTTGTATTTGTTAATGTAATGGAAACAGTATTAAAACTCCTGGAAAATCAAAGATGGAAGCATTTGTGGGGGGAAAGGAAATTAAAAGAGGCAGAAGAAAGGAAAAAAGTAACAACTA
Source organism: Spilogale gracilis (assembly GCA_004023965.1). Classification (NCBI taxonomy): domain Eukaryota; kingdom Metazoa; phylum Chordata; class Mammalia; order Carnivora; family Mephitidae; genus Spilogale; species Spilogale gracilis. Next base: position 87,326 of record PITA01002901.1, read on the forward strand.
TGAAGTAAATTAATGAAACAAACAAGTTTGGACAATGAAAAAATAAATTGAAATTCTATAAAGATGACACGATTTATGATAGAAGTCTAAAACATGACAGATATTTTTCTAGAATAAATAGATTCTCATTCTTGATACCTTCATTCCAACCTGATTTGAATGGGGAATCCTCAGCACCATGATGAGAGCAATTAAGAGAAATCACAGTAGTATTGAGATCTTCCAAATGTGCTATTTAAATTTTTCTTCAAGAAATCCTTTGTGTTAATACAATTCATTTATCCAAAATGTTTTTTAAAAAATTTCTTACTATATTTCAAACATAAACACTGGGATATTAACAGCAAATGAAATTAACCTCAAACCTCAGTCTTCTAGAAACCTTTAGTGGTTACCCAGAAAGAAATTTCCCTCCCCTAATTCACAGCAACTTCTGTATTAATTTACTTTCATCCTCTCCCCATCAAAAGCAACAAGAGCCAAATATATTCACAATTGTAATGTACAACCTGCATTAGACTTGGCAGTTGCATTAGGCCTAGCGACATCTGTCTAGTAGAGATAAGTGGCTATTGTGATCTCAGCACAAGTATGCTTACTGTAAAATGTTAAACAAACATTTAACGTGCCTCCTGTAATTCAGTAAGTGAAGCTGGTATTTTATGAATAGATATTAATCCATGTTCATGATTGTTCTGACTTTTCATATCATGAAAGCTTTTGACACGACACAGTTCATCTTCCCAGAAAGGACAGTGAGTCCTTAAAATAATTATTTAACTAACCTTTGAGTGAACTAGCTCTGCTGTCACTGTGAAAATTTGGATGTACTCATTATATTAATAGGCTTTGGCTCATTTCTGCTTTTTTACTTCCATCCTCTAAGAATGGATCTTGTTCTCAGTGGTCTACATTATGAAAAGATAAAAGGCATATTTTAAATAAACCCTACTGTTGCTTTTAACTATTATTCCCCTTAGAATTTGATTCTGGAATCCCACATAGTTAAATCATAAAATAGAAGGCATTGGGGCATTTCATCATTGTGAGAAACTCTCTTATATAATGTTGGCTCATACTGTTAAAACTGGCTGATATTTTTTATCTTAGTCCCAGAAAAGTTCCCAGAATTTAAAAGTAAATATATGCTTTTCCCCAATTGTCATTAAAAATCAAAATGTTTGCTACTGACATGCTAGTAAACAGTTATTCTAAATATATGTTTGGACATATTTTATCCTATTTGAACTATGGTCTCTATATTCTAAGTCTTGCTGTGAAAATTCATTGTTATTGTTACTTATTTTTTGCTCTTCGATTAACACAATTCAAGACTTAACAGATGTACAAGTTGCTTGAAATACTAAAATTTCACTGGAAAGAAGCAAAAACGCTTCAAAATAACCATCTGGAAGAAATCCAGAGTTTAGGAAGATATTCTCACCTTGAATGAACATCATTTTTATTCAATAAGATTCTGTTCCATTGTATTTATAGATTTTGCAGATGCCTCAAAATATGTTTTTCTCCTAAGAGACTATGAAGAAATCTAAATATCTACAGGAATTCCTGAGAAAGTTTGTTTTAAATAAAACTATGCAAAGAGAAGGGAAAAAGGGAATGAATAAATTTTTATTTTTCCCAACACTGAGTAGTTTCTCTTGAAAAGTTTCCAGTAGGAGAAATCATAAAATAAAATTATAAATAAGATAGCTTGCTAAAATTATTATGCATGAAAAATGTCCTCTATAGTGTATTCTAAGATGAAAGGAATTCATACCCACATTTCAGTGTTAGTCATACATTCACTACATAATCTGTTCCATTTCATTATGTATTCGACACTCTTCAGATTAGATCTTGAATCTTTTTATACACAATACCTCCAAGATGTTATTTGAGGTATTGGCTTAATTTTTCAAAACACATTATTATTTAATTGGTATGCACTTTTATTTTGAACACCATAAAGTATTTATCTTTATAGGCTTACCATGTCTGCATGTGATAGTTGCATGAAAAAGGTTGCATGCTCTTGATTAAAGCAAAGGCATGCAGAAGTTATATCTCTTATGCTACTGAAGTTCAAAGTTATTTTTCATTTTGCTGGAGTTCTGAATTTATTCTGCACTTTACTGAAGACTGCAGGATATGAACAAATCTTTTTATTTCTTTAAATATCTTTTAATTAATTAGTTAATTAATAAGACACAGAGAGAGCATATTCAGAGGGAGCAGGAGAGGGAGAAGCAAGCTCCCTGTTGAGCCAGGAGCCTGATGTGGAGTCCCATCCCAGGACTCTGGGATCATGACCTGAGCTGAAGTCAGATGCCTAACTGACTGAGCCAACCAGGCGCACCTAAATAAATCTTTTTAAAAATAAACCATGAAGCGTGCCATAAAGATGAGCAGCACTGTGATATTTCTCTGAGTGAAAGTCAACCAGATGACTAGAACTTCCATGGTCTTTAAAAACAGGTTGATTGCACGTGTTGTTTAAAGTATCCTGGGCGCCTGAGTGGCTCAGTGAGTTTAAGCCTCTGCCTTCAGCTCAGGTCATGATCTCAGGGTCTAGAATCAAAGCTCCAGGCGGGCTCTCTGCTCAGCAGGGAGCCTGTTTCCTCCTCTCTCTGCCTACTTGTGATCTCTCTCTGTCAAATAAATAAATAAAATCTTTAAAGTATCTGAAAAATATTGAGGCATATACTCTTTGTCTTTGCCTTTGGATTTTAAGAGTGAGCTGAAACCATCCTGGTCATGTAAAATATCACGGTGGTTGACTGAAGCTGCTGGGAAGGTGTTCCATAGACTGGTGCTGTGAGGCCACGATATTTCTCTAATCATGACCTGAGCCAAAGGCATACGCTGAACCAACTAAGCCACTGAGGTGCCCCTAGAAGCTTCAAATAATGTGTAGCTCAAAAATATATTTGTACATTCTTAATTTTGAAAACACTTTTGCTTTTCACAGAAAAATTTATAGTACTGCTATTTATTGTTCATTTTATATTGGCTTCCTTTGTATTTTCTAAGGTCTCTGACTCTTTATATAAAAATTACGGACACATAAATCTGTAATCATTATACGTTAAACTTTAGGAATCAACTATTTCCTTTATTTGCAGTAAGATAAGCAAATGTTTTGGAAGTTCACTACATAGTAGGTACTGGGATGTGTAAAAGTATATATCAAAATGTTAATAGGACACCTGGGTGGATCTGTGGGTTAAAGCTTCTGCCTTCGGCTCAGGTCATGATCTCAGGGTCCTGGGATCGAGGCCCGCATCGGGCTCCCTGCTCAGCAGGGAGCCCGCTTCCTCCTCTCTCTCTACCTGCCTCGCTGCCTACTTGTGATCGCTCTCTCTGTGAAATAAATAAATAAAATCTTTTTTAAAAATGTGAATAAATGGCGGGTGCCTGGTAGCTCAGTCAGTTAAGCATCTGCCTTCAGCTCAGGTCATGACCCCAGGTCCCAGGTGGAAGTCTGCTTCCCCCTCTCCTCCTGCCCCTCCACCCCCTGCTCATGCTTGCTTTCTCTTTCTCTCAAATAAATAAAACTTTTTTTAAAATGTGAAAAAATGGGTGCATACATATAGAAACAATATTACAAAGTGGGACCGGGACATGGTTATTGCAAATAACTGGTGTGAACAAGAAACACTAGGCAACTTTAAAGAAGACAGATTTCTTGAGGTCAGATAGTCAAGGAAGGTTTTATGGAAAGGTAGAAAAAAAGGTAACTGAAAAGAAAACAAATAAGAAAGTTTGTGCTAATTCTTTGTGATAGAGGCACATATAAGAGTTTTAGCATCACTTATCAGAAAAGTCTTGCAAGATTAATATCTTGGCAAACCACATTACTTCTCACTTGTATTTTTCTGGATATCATAAGACATAATTGTTTTGTAGAGTGGATACCATTAGTACTCTGTCTGTACCCTTTAGGTCTTATCACTTCTGAGTCTACTGGTCTACTTTCTACTGCAAGTTATATGTGTCACTGTACTGGGGAGCTTTCTCTGAAGCTGCTGATGTCCTTTCTACTCACTGCCATGCACATAGCTGGCTGGAAATGACACGGAATTACCCTTTGGGAGCAGCCCTCAGTCAGTCACTGAGCAAACTGGTATATTCAAAGATAACTCTCAAGTGTGTGTTCCGTATGATCTCCCATAGTCTCCCAACAATGTGGAGTTCAGAACTCACAGTGGTGACTTACCTTCTTGCTAGCACACGTTCTACTGACTTCTTTCTCTTCCTTGTCTCCTTCCCACTCCCCTACTGATACTTTCTGCATCACCTCCCAAATAAGCTCCTTGCACATGAATCTTTGAGAGTCTGCTGCTACAGGATGAAGATAGCTGGGTATTTTTAATTGAATTAACATGAGACAATAGAGTCATGTTTGAGTAGCACAGAAAACGATGTTGTGGGCACACCTAAGTGGTAGGAATGACCAGAGAACAGCCTACTAAAATGCTAAAGCTTTGTTGAGTCACACTTTTATCAATTTTCTCTCTTATGATGCTTAGGGCTCTGCTTTATCTTCATGAATACAGCAGAATAATGTTATACTTTATGGTCACTGATATTCCATTTTAGCTCACTCTCATAAAATCTCAGCCCACTAAGAGTGATTTTTAAATATAGACAGATGTAGTCTGAAAGAAACGGAATTTACTTTGTATTGCTTTTGTACTGGCATTACCAAGCTGAGGGTAGGGTATGGTGGCTGAAGGAGACCTACTCTATAATTGGTAATGAGGGCTGACTCAGTCGGTTAAGTGTCCGACTCTTGATTTTGGCTCAGGTCATGATCTGAGGGTCATGAAACTGAGCCCCGTGGTGGGCTCCGTGTTGAGCACAGAGTCTGCTTGTCCCTCTCCCTCTGCTCCTCCCCAAATCTTATCTCTCAAATAAATAAATAAATAAAATATTTTTTTAAAATAAAAAAATTGGTAATGAGAGAGAGTATTAGTGTGAGTAAAAGTCCATTTCCACGTATTTGACTCATTTTGTAGTCTTTCTCTTTCATTTCAATTTCTGGACAAGCACAAATTTGATATATGAATGTTCTTATATAATCAACTTAGTAACTAGTGGCACTATTATCTCTCTCTCTCTCTCTCTCTCTCTATATATATATATATATATATATACATATATACATATATATATAACTTTTGTGAAATTATAGCAATTCCCTCATCTTATGTTAAAATTGGGAGAAAGGAAACAGAATTAAAGACAGACTTTATTATAGGGACAGATATGAGAAGGCATAGTCATTGGTCATAGTTAAGTATAACCTATGAATTCAAGATTTTGTAAAGGATAGAAAACAGACATTTAGCCCAAGAATTAAGCCCATCAAATTATATTCCCAAATTACATTTACTTACTGAATGAAGCTTGTGCTCATTTCAAGTCACTTTATTACCAGCACTTTGCAGACCCCTTTACACAAGCACACATAAAAGTAATGGGTAATAGGAGGGGCAAGATGGTGGAAGACTAAGTGACCCCGTTTCAAAGGGTTCCCTGAAGTGAGCTGAATACCTGCAGGAGCACCCATGAAATCAACCTGAAATATAATATTTCACATTTCTAGATCTCTACAGGGGAAGAAGAGCATCAGCAAAGAGGTAAAGTGGAGTGGGAACGCTGGGAGTGCTATCCAAGGACAAAGCGATGTGGGGTTGGGAGCCCACGGAGGCGACCCATTGGAAAGCAATACCCCAGCACGAAAGTACTCTGTGTTTAGGGGACAACAGCAAATTATGGTCTGATTAAAAGAAAGGCAAAAACAGAGAGCCTGAGAGACAACCAGGGAAAGCTGACTTCCGTTTATAAGGATATAAATCTATGGATAGAAAGCGCTCTCTGGTGCCGCAGGAAGGAACATGGCGGCGTGGAGTATCTTTAAAACCACCACTTTTTTTTCTGCCGCTTTTTTCAGCCCCTTGGGCCAGGTGTGTGGGGGCCCCCAAAGGGAGGCGATTTTGCAGACTTGCTCAGGAACTGCGGACAGGGGGATCTCAGTCCCTCCTGTGAGGGTGTGCACTACTGAGACTCTTTGGGCAGAGACAAGGTCGCATGACCGGAAATCAGTCACGGTTTCCATGTCGTGGGAGCTAAACGACAAGCGGGGGCTTCGGGCTCCAATCAGTCAAGCGGCTGTGGGTGCGCCCCTTTGACAAGCGGCCAAAGGGGAAGATACGGGGAAAGGCTGTGAGCCCCACACCATCCAGAGGGGAGCTAGCTGAGGGCTCTCTCTGGGAATGAGGTCTGGGTGCAGACATCTTGCTCTGGCCAGACTTTCGGAAAAGCTGCAAAAAGCCACAAAAGAACAACCCTCCAGAGAACTAAAGCCTGAAAACCTGGTTGTCAGGGAGCCCAGCCCCTAGGAAGGGGGTGGGGACTCATCCAGGTAGACAGGAGAAGCACAAAAGGACCTCATCCAAACTGTAAAACCCCAACATCGGGAGAAAGACAATATATTAAGCTCCTGGTACTACCCCAAAAGCTGTACAGTTTATAGATACAGATTTTCACTTTATTTTCTTTTTTAACTTTTTTCTATTTTTACTTTTAAAGTTTTCACTTTAAATTTAAAATTCATTCTCACGGTTTTTGTTCTTTTAATTTTTAACCCACTTATTATTACAACGTGATACTTAATACAACACTCCAAAATAACTTCTTACCTTGAAATTTTTTCAAACACATACCTGTGTTTTCTGTTCTTGTTTTTGCTTCTTTTTTTGTTTGTTTTTTCTGTTTGTTTCCTTTTTTCTCTCTTTTTTCCTTTATCCTTTTTTTTAAAAAAATATACATAAGTTATAAGCTTCAAGGTAATCCTACATTCCTATTCAACACCACCCCTATATACAAACCAGTTTTAATCTCACTATATCTTTAGAAAGTGGACTCCTCTACTAATAATAACAAGACAAACTCGGGAGGATCTGAAATACTTTCCTTGCCCACAAGGAGGATTCACACTCACCTTCCCACCCTATTCTTCTGTCAGTGTTTCTGTGTAATTGTTTTTGCCTTTGTAATATATAAATACTGGTCTTGAGGGACATTTGGGCTGGGCTTAGCTTTTTGATCTCTACAACTTTCTTTTACTCTTGATAGTATTTTTCTTTACTCTGTTGTAGTTTTGTATCATATAAATCCTACCATTGGGGTCCATTCTGGCTGGGTTTTTTTCTTGCTTTCTTTCTCTTCTTCTCTCTATTTTTTCTTTCTTCTTCCTTTTTGGTGGTGACTTCTGATTGCTCTGAAACCTTCCAAAAAGCAATTCACCTGGATAGTGTTATATTCAGCTATACATCCCCTCAACCACCCCTCACCAAAATGACTTGGAGGAGGAGCAACCAACAGAAGAAAAACCCAGAGACTGCAACCCCAGTCACAGAATTACTGGAAATGAACATAAACAATATGACAGAAATGGAATTCAGGGTACAATCATCCAAGCAATGAATAAATTGGACAAGAACATTAGTGACAAGACAGAAGATCTAATGACAGAAGTGAAAGTTGGGTGGGCAGAGGTTAGAAAGGCTATTAATGAGATGTGATCTAATTTAAATATGCTAACAGCTAGAGTAGGTGAAGCTGAAGATCATATTAGTGATTTAGAAGACAGATGGATTAAGAAGGAGGAGCAAGAGAAGTCTTGGAACAAACAGCTAAAATCCCATGAAAATAGAATTAGGAAAATAAATAATGCCATGAAACTTCCCAATATTAGAATTATTGGAATTCCTGAAGGAGCTGAGAGAGAGAGAAACCTAGAAGATATAGTTGAAAAAATCATGGATGAAAATTTCCCTAATCTGGGAAATGAAACAAGTATTCACATCCTAGAGGCAGAGAGGATACCTCCCAAGATCAATGAGGTCAGAAAAATGTACAGGCACATAATTGTGAAATTCATGAATCATAAAATCAAAGAACGTGTCCTAAGGGCAGCAAGGGGGAAGTGATCCCTTGCCTATAGAGGGGGGACCATCAGAATAACATCAGACCTATCCACAGAAACCTGGCAAGCCAGAAAAGACTGGCAAGACATATTCAGGAAATTACATGAAAAAAAATGTGCAACCAAGGATAATGTACTCAGCAAGGTTGATTTTCAAGATGGAAGGAGAGATAAAGAGCTTCCGGGACTGCCAAGGTCTAAAAGATTATGCAACCACCAAGCCAACACTACAAGAAATACTAAGAGGAATTCTATAGAGGAGAAACGAACCCAAGAGTGACACAGAACAGAAATTTACAGAGATAATCTATAGAAACATGAACTTCATAGGCAACATGATGTCAATACAAACGTATCTATCAATAATCACTCTCAATGTGAATGGCCTAAATGCTCCAATAAAAATACACAGGGTTGCAGACTGGATAAAACGACAGGACCCATCCATATGCTGTTTACAAGAGACACATCTGGAATCTAAAGACACTTCCAGATTGAAAGTGAGGGGGTGGAGGACCATCTTTCATGCCAATGGACCTCAAAAGAAAGCTCGGGTAGCAATTCTCATATAAGACAAATTAGATTTTAACCTAAAGACTCTAGTCAGAGACAGAGAAGGACACTACCTCATTCTCAAAGGGTCCATACACCAAGAAGATCTAACAATTGTAAATATTTATGCCACCAACATGGGAGCAGCCAACTACATAAGCCAACTGTTAAGCAAAATAAAGAGTCATATTGATATGAATACATTAATTGTAGATCTTAACACACCACTCTCAGCAATAGACAGATCATCTAAACAGAAAATCAACAAAGAAACAAGAGCTTTGAATGACACATTGGACCCGATGGATCTCATAGATATATTCAGAATGTTCCACCCTAAAACAGCAGAATACTCATTCTTCTAGAATGCACATAGAGCTTTCTCTAGAATAGACCACATACTAGGTTGCAAATCAGGGCTCAACTGATTCCATAAGACTGAGATTATTCCCTGTATGTACTCTGACCACAATGCCTTGAAACTGGAACTCAACCACAAAAGGTTCAGAAGGAAATCAAACACTTGGAAGCTAAAGACTATCCTGCTCAAGAATCTTTGGATTAACCAGGAAATCAAAGACAAAGTCAAACACTTCATGGAAACCAATGAGAATGAAGATACATCAATCCAAAACCTATGGGATACAGCAAAGGCAGTCCTGAGGGGGAAATATATAACCATCCACACCTCACTCAAAAAAATTGAAAAATCTCAAATACACCAATTCTCATTACACCTTAAAGAACTAGAAAATCAACAACAAATTAAACCAACCCCACACACAAGACAGGAAATAATTAAGATTAGAGCAGAGATCAATGAATTAGAAACAGTAGAACACATCAACGAAACTAGAAGCTGGTTCTTTGAAAGAATTAATAAGATCAATAAATCATTGGCCAAACTAATCCAAAAGAAAAGGGAGAAGACCCAAATTAATAAAATTATGAATGAAAGGGGAGAGATCACGACTAACACCAAGGAAATAGAAATAAGCATCAGAAATTACTATCAACAGTTATATGCCAATAAGTTTAACAACCTAGAAGATATGGATGCATTTCTGGAAACCTATAAACTTCCAAGAGTGAAACAGGAAGAAATTGACAATCTGAACATACCAATATCTAGTAACGAGATTGAAGCAGTGATCAAAAGGCTCCCAAAAACAAGAGCCCAGGACCTGAAGGATTCCCTGGGTAATTATACCAAACATTTAAAGAAGAAATAACACCTATTCTCCTGAAGCTGTTCCAGGAAATAGAAATAGAAGGAAAACTTCCAGACTCTTTCTATGAAGCCAGCATTACTCTAATCCCCAAACCAGACAAAGACCCCATCAAAAAGGAGAACTTCAGACCAATATCTCTGATGAATAGGGATGCCAAGATTCTTAACAAGATCTTTGCTAACAGGATCCAACAATACATTAAAAAGATTATCCACTATGACCAGGTGGGATTTATCCCAGGGATGCAAGGGTGGTTCAACACTCACAAATCAATCAACATGATAGAACAAATCAATAAGAGAAGAGAGAAGAACCACATGGTACTTTCAATCGATGCAGAAAAAGCATTTGACAAAATACAACATCCGTTCCTGATTAAAACTCTTCAAAGTATAGGGATAGAGGGAACATTCCTCAACCTCATAAAATCTATCTACAAAAAACCCACAGTGAATATCATTTTCAATGGGGCAAAAGTGACAGCCTTTCACTATTGTTCAACATAGTGTTAGAAGTCCTAGCAACAGCAATCAGACAACAGAAACAAATAAAAGTATTAAAACTGGCAAAAAGAAGTCAAACTCTCTCTCTTTGCAAATGACATGATACTCTATATGGAAAACCAAAAAGACTCTACTCCCAAACTACTAGAACTCATACAACAATTCGGTAATGTGGCAGTATACAAATCAATGCACAGAAATCAGTTGCATTCTTATACACTAACAATGAAAATATAGAAAGGGAAATCAGAGAATTGATTCTGTTTACTATAGCACCAAAAACCATAAGATACCTAGGAATAAACCTAACAAAGAAGTAAAGGATCTGTACTCAAGGAACTACAGAACACTCATGAAAGAAATTGAAGAAGACACAAAAAGATGGAAGAGCATTCCATGCTCATGGATCGGAAGAATAAACATTGTTAAAATGTCTATACTGCCCGGAGCAATCTATACATTCAATGCCATTCCGATCAAAATTCCACCAACATTTTTCAAAGCTTTGGAACAAACAATCCTAAAATTAAATGGAACCAGAAAAGATCCAGAATTTCTAAAAAATTGTTGAAGAAGAAAAACAAAGCTGGGGGCATCACGTTACCTGATTTCAGGCTTTATTATAAAGCTCTGATCACCAAGACAGCATGGTACTGGTACAAAAATAGAGAAATAGACCAATGGAACAGAGTAGAGAGTCCAGATATGGACCCAAAAATCTGTGGTCAAATCATTTTCGACAAAGCCGGAAAAAATATCCAGTGGAAAAATGACAGTCTCTTCAATAAATGGTGCTGGGAAAATTGGACAGTTACGTATAGTAGAATGAAACTAGACAATTCTCTCATACCACATACAAAGACAAACTCAAAATGCATGAAAGACCTCAACGTGAGGCAGGAATCCATCAAAATCCTGGAGGAGAACATAGGCAGTAACCTCTTTGACATTGGCCACAGCAACTTCTTTCAAGACACGTCTCCGAAGGCAAAGGAAACAAAAGCGAAAAAGAACTTTTGGGATTTCATCAAAATAAAAAGTTTCTGCACAGCAAAGGAAGCAGTCAACAAAACAAAGAGGCAACCCACAGAATGGGAGAGGATATTTGCAAATGACACTACAGACAAAGGGCTGATATCCATGATCCATAAAGAACTACTCAAACTCAACATCCAAAAAGAAGATGAACACATTAAAAAATGGACAAGAGACATGAAGAGGCACTTCTCCATAGAAGATATACCAATGGCTAACAGACACATGAGAAAATGTTCATCATCACTAGCTATCAGGGAAATTCAAATAAAAACTACACTGAGATACCACCTTACACCAGTCAGAATGGCCAAATTTAACAAGACAGGAAACAAGTGTTGGAGAGGCTGTGAAGAACGGGGAACCCTCTTACACTGTTGGTGGGAATGTAAGTTGGTGCACTCGCTTTGGAAAACAGTGTGGAGATTCCTTAAAAAATTAAAAATAGAGCTACCCTATGACCCTGCAATTGCATTACTGGGTATTTACCCTAAAGATACAGATGTAGTGAAAAGAAGGGCCATGTGTACCCCAAGGTTCATAGCAGCAATGGCCACAATCACCAAACTGTGGAAAGAGCCAAGGTGCCCATCAACAGATGAATGGATAAAGAAGATGTGGTACATATATACAATGGAATACTATGCCTCCATCAGAAAGGATGAATATCCAACTTCTGTAGCAACTTGGACTGGACTGGAAGAGATTATGCTGAGTGAAATAAACCAAGTAGAGAATGTCAAGTATCACATGGTTTCACTTTCTTGTGGTGCATAAGGGGTAATATAGAGGACAGTAGGAGAAAGAAAGGAAATGGGAAGTGGGGTAATTTGGGGAGGGTAACAAAACATAAGAGACTTTGGACTCAGAAACAAACTGAGGGTCTTGGGGGGGAAGGGGTGGGGATGGGAGATCCTGGTGGTGGGTACTGAGGGCATGTATTGCATGGAACACTGGGTGTGGGGCATAAAGAATAAATCTTGAAAGACTGAAAAAATAAAGCAAACAAGAAAAAGTAATGGGTAATGAACAGACCTACTAAGTGCTGGAAAACAGAAAAATGGTCACTCATTAAAATGACTAAGATAATAAGAGTATGACTCCTGTCCTCAAAGGAAGGAGTAAAATAATGATCCATAAGAAATTCAATGACTTCCTTCCTCTCCCAGGAACATCAGGAGTAATCCCATCAAAAATTGGATTAGTGTCTTCCTTAGCTGTAAAATGTCATGCCTACACCAAATCAAATTGTGAGGACAATTTGCAAGTATTAGTAATTCATACATAGCATAACCTAATAAAACAAAATTACCTTTTGAAGAAAGCAGTTTCTATGAGAGGTCCAATTTTTAAAGTTGCTATAAGAAATTTCATTTGGCAGAAAATTGCGAAGTTAAGAAAGTTGCTCCAAATCTCAAAGCTGGATCTAGAAACTGCTTTTTACCATTTGGGCTATAGCTAAGGAGAGATGGGACCCAGGACAAATGTGACCTAAAATCTGGTCATCTGGAAAAAGTGATTAGCAGCATGAACTACTGGACTCGTAGGCTGCCGCAAGTGTTTTGAATAGAGAAGAAAACAGTCTTAATTTCATTAGATTATTCATAATTTATGTACCTTTCTCTAATTTATGAAAAGAATAAAAATTCAAAACAAACATTGTCTTATCAGCCTTGACATTGTAAGAAGAATTTTTACTTCATTTATCCCATCTTTGTTCTGTGGCCAATTTTATATGTTTAGTGGGAAACACAAACAAATGAGGAAAATCTCATTCCGGAAACGTCCTGCTTAGTTCTTTCTCAACCTTACATTACTTCAGGTCATGTCTTGAAAGCGAAATGTCATCTGATCATAGGGGAGTTTTTACACTAATGAATTGACTATGATAATATCTAAGGATATTATCAAAAGGACAGTAGCTCATACTTTTATTTAGCTCTGTTTCTCGTCTTCTTCCATTGTTTACTTGGCTGTATCTTTGAAAGATAAGTAAGAGGGAAGAAACATAAGGCATGAATGCATTGCAAATCTTTTAGTGATATTATTCCGTCCCTATAGAGAACAATAGATTGTAGTCACTTTGTGCCATAGCTATTGATGAAACTATAACAAAATTTTAATTAATTCAGATAACTTTATCTAGTAGTAGCTAGATAGTCACCAAGGAGTGAAAAATTTCCAAATCTTTAAAATAGAAATAATTTAATAGGCCTTCTCTCCTGTACCATTTTTTTTTTCGCTAGTGACAGGAAGACCAGTCACAGAGGTCTTTGTATTTTGGCCGTGATCAAGAATACATCTCAGAGGGACGCCTGGGTGACTTAATCCGTTAAGCATCTGCCTTCACTCAGGTCATGATCCCAGGATCCTGGGATCAAGCCTGCATCTGGCTCCCTGCCTGGTGGGGAGCCAGCTCCTCCCTCTGCCTGATGCTACCCTTGCTTGCATGCGTTCTCTCTCTCTGACAAATAAATAAAAATCTTTAAAAAAATAGAATACATATCAGATTAAGCTATGGTATCAACAAATGACAGAGAGCCAAAAATCTGGGCCCTGATACTGAATCCAATTAGTTAATGACACTTGACTTATTGCATGGTGTCTTAGAGCATCTTCTTCAGGAGCATCCCTAAGACCAATGTACATATGCAAAGGATTAAGTGGGCCTTCCCAAGGGAAGCTAGTAAGACAGTGGTAGAAACAGAATCAGGGAAGAAAGCTAAGCAATGGTATGATTTCAGGTGAAGTCTTGTCCTTGGCCTGATGCCATGACTGTAGAGTGAGTCACACATTAGAGTTTTTTTCCTGCTCAAGACAAAGGGAGTAACTTTTATACTCCCATGCCAGTCAGTCATAGACTAGAGATTGCCTCTCTAGGGAGACATGAAAACCCAATTACTTTCAACTCTCTAAGAACCCAGTGAAATAGCCTAATAGTGATCTTTTGAGGAAAGTTGCAAGTATGAGTTGTTGGACCAAAACACAAAATCAGAGGCATGGGCACCCCAGAGCTGTACAGGCGATCTGATGGTTTAGAGGTGGGGATAGCAACAACTCCTATTACACATACTAGTGTGTAATCCTAGAGTGTTTTGGACATGATAATACTTGCCCCCGTCCATCCATAGTTGGGGCTAGTTGTGTTACAGTCACGAGCTGTCTTGGTTAAATATGAAACCCAATTTGACTATCTGGATTCGGACCATGTTCCCTGATGAAGATAGATGGCATAAAAAAGACTTTCTGTACAAGTACGCTGCTGTTAATGGTGAACATCAGGATTTTCTGCCTAAGGTGAAACAAAGCAAATTGACCATTTTAACCCTCATTGCTGGGGTGTCCCCATGGCATGAGAAGTAGAAATTTATGAAGGTCAAAGGAACCCTTTTATTTTTTTCTAAAGTTTTCTGTTCCCATTCACTTATATTTCTCTCCACTCTCAACAGGACACTTTTTAGGAGAAAGAAAACTTTGGAGTTAAACTGGATAGGAACTGAGGATTAATCACACATTTCCACTGCAGGACTTCTTTGCACTGTTAATGTATGCTGTAAATTGCCAAAATGGGTGATACTAAATACAAAATTATTGCACTGAAGAGATTGTGCAACCTTTATTGTGTGGGGCATCTTTGAAGACTAATATCCAGGGGCGCCTGGGTGGCTCATTTATTAAGTCTCTGCCTTCAGCTCAGGTCATGATGCCAGAGTCCCGGGATCCAGCCCCGCATTGGACTCCCTGCTCCTCCCTCTGCCATTCCCCCAGCTTGTGCTCCCTCTCTACCTGTCTTTCTCTCCTCCAAATGAATAAAATATTAAAAAAAAAGACATATCCATGGGCACATTTTGGTAAATTCTGTTATGAATGTTTAATACAGAAAATGTATAGACCCATTTGGCTCATGATTATAGACGGAAATATACTAAACAAAATGTATGCAAATTGAATCAGTATATGAAAAATGATAATATGCTATGAACAAGATGAATGTAAACTATAACATTACCATCACTTTAAGAGAAAAATATACAATCATTTTGATAGTTGTTGAATAAGCCCTCACAAAAGATATGCCCATTCATGATTTAAAAAAGAAATACTGAAGTAGGAGTAGAAGGAAAATTTAAAATCTGTCAAAAAAAAAAAAAAAACCTAGATCAAACATCATTCTAAATGGAACAACACGTGAAAACCCTCTTTAAAATTAAACTAAAATTAAATTAAATAATTTTAAGTATAATTAAATTATAAAAATATAATTAAAATTGTAAATATCTCTACTATCATTACTTTTACATGAATTGTAACGGCCAGTACAGTAAGGAAAGAGAAAATTATTTTTTAGGAAAATTTCTCAATAATTATGATATGTTATTTTCTTATTCATGTTTGCTGACTATATTCTTAAAAAACACTTTCATTTTGTATTTTATATTAAAATAAATAAATTGTGCTAAAACTTAAAAAGAACTATAGGTAAATATCTTTTAGATATTGGGTCAAACAGAGAAAACCAAGAGAGATTACGAATATAATATGCGGGATAATGCTTACCTACAGTGATGAAAGGTAAAAATGGGATGGGAGGGGCTCATATTTAGATGGTTTATTATCAAAACCCATCATGTACCTAGGTGATGAGTAGCTGATGAGTACATGACATATTTTTAAATAAATAAAATAAATGATATAGCCACAAAATTGGGCTACTCATCAGAGTGTCACAATCCAATTCTGTAAAACTAAGGTCCTAATACAAAAAATAATAATAAATATATTTTTTGGTTTTAGTATATTTATGCTTTACAATTCAGAATATATGAGCAAAAGAAACATTGTAACACAATAGTTATACTCACGGACTTCAGAGTCAGGGAGACATGGCTTACACCCGGACTTTACCCCTTAAATCTAATGAACCCTGTGCAAATTTGGTAACGGTTTTAAAGCCCCAATTTCCTCCTCTGCAAAAAGAGTAAAAACACTTTGAGTTGATTTGAGATTTTTAGAAAGAGGACATGAAACCACTGATGCCATTGATTCACAAATATGTTACAAACATGTTCCAAATAGAAGAGGAGAGTGAGTAGGTATTTCTGGGAAGAAGCAAAAACAATTTTCCACAAGCATGAACTTTCTTGGTTGCTGGTCTATTGTCTCTAACATTTCATGCTAATTTTGACAACTTTTAGGTTCTCCTTATGAAATGTTTCAAATCGGGGTGCCTGAGTGGCTCAGTCATTAAGCATCTGCCTTAGGCTCAAGTCATGATCCCAGGGTCCAGGATCGAGTCCCCCACTGGGCTCCCTGCTCAGTGGAAAGCCTCTTTCTCCCTCTCTCACTCTCCCTGTTTGTGTTCCCTCTCTAGCTGTATTTCTCTCTGCCAAATAAATAAATAAAATCTTAAAAAAAATAAAATGTTTCAAATCACTTATCATTAGTGAGAGTGCAGAAAAATAAAACTGCTGACAGAAGACCCAGGGAGAATTCAATCTGTGAGAAAGAGAGAAAGAGGGAGAGAGAGAAAGAGAGAGAGAGAGAGAGAGAGGTGTACGTGTGTTGTAGCAGGGTGATCCCATGCTGAGCTCTTGGCATGAGGAGCCAAACGCTGAGAGGGGGTAATGTGAATTATCAAGAATGATGGAACCTTCTAGAAAGATGGACAAGTCTTGAGAATATCTAAAGTCAGGCTTTTCCACTTCAGCCATCAAATGCTTGATGTTTAATGGGAATCTCATAAACTCTCATAGTACCTAAAAAGGGAAAGTGGTATCAATTTTCCTTGTCTCTCCATAATAAATAGGGGGAAATGTTTTGGAATGGCCTCTCTTTTTTCTCAAGATTTATTTATTTATTTGAGAGAGAGAGAGACAGGCAAGAAGAGGGGCAGAGGGAGAGCAGAACCTGACTCAGGGCTAAATCTCATGACCCTGAGATCAGAATCTGAGTCCAAATTAAGAGTCTGACATTAACCAACTGAACCACCCACACACCCCTGTTTGAGAACTTCTTTTTGTGTGTGTGTGTGAATGTTTTATTTATTTATTTGACAGAGAGAGAGAAAGAGAGAGAGTACAAGCAGGAGCAGAGAAAGAAGGAGAAACAAGCTCCCCCACCAAGCAAGGAGTCCAACTCAGGACTCATTCCCATGACCCCGGGTTCATGACCTGAGCCATGATTTCCTAGAGGCAGGTGCAGGCAGCTAATCGCTTCTGCAGTGACAAGACCTTTGGGGAAAAGGACTGGCTGTTATGGGTTGAATCCTTGGAGGCCTTAGCTAAGGGATCTTGTAGTCAATCTGAGCATGGAGAGCCTTTGCAGGGCCAGGGGAATCCCAACACAGTGTGGCTTAGCAGAATCAGCAAGAGAAGAGATCTCACAAATGGGTGCATTTTTTCTTTTTTTTTTATATTTTTAAGATTTTGTTTATTTGACAGCGAGAAACACAGCGAGAGAGGGAACACAAGCAGGGGGAGTGAGAGAGGGAGAAGCAGGCCTCCCGCCGAGCAGGGAGCCCGATGTGGGACTCGATCCCGGGTCTCCGGGACCATGACCTGAGCCGAAGGCAGTCGCCCAACCAACTGAGCCACCCAGGCGTCCCATAGGGTGCATTTTTTCATCAAGGAGAAACAGCAGGAAGAGCCAAATGAGAATTTAAGACATTAAGATTTTTGTCAATGATGGAGTGTGCGTGTGAGTTCCACTGGTCTGGAATCCTCAGATGTGGAGGGCAGCCTGAAGCCACAAGAATTTGACACTGGGTCTCCATTAGAGAAGGTCTAAACAAATTCTGATTTAATTTTAGCAATAAATTAAAGTGATACTCCTTGCATGCCCATTTTCATAGAACAATTCTAATCTGTTTCTCTCATGTTAACAAGAGAGATTATATTGAATCAGTGTTTTCATACCAAAAATTGGACCAAAGTGAAGAGATTTGATACATTACACAGGCAATGTCTGTTTTCCATTTTTGCAACCCAATATTGTGAGAACCCAGACTTACCCAAATACAGGATTGGAACCAATTATAAATATATTTGTTTTAAAGATATAATTCAGAGTGGAAACAAAAACTACTAGGTATCTATTAATAAATTTGAAAAAAAAAGCTGTATCAGCCATTTGGGGGGGGGAATTTGTTTTAAGAAATGATTAAAGAACCAAAAGAAAGGCATGATTAGATGGTGAGATATATCATATTCTGGATGAAAGAATTCAATATAAAAAATGTCTGTTTTCTCCTTTCTAGCCATACCAAGGAATGCAGTCAATTCTAATAAAATAGTAAACAAAATTTATCAAAGAATTTGACAAACTCATTCTAAAGCTTGCATAGAAGAGGAAAAGTATAAGAATAACTAAGACCATTTTTTAAAAGGAGAAGAAAGATGACCTGTCTGTTTATTACCAAGATTCATAATAAAGCTGTAACAATTAAAGAAGTTTTTTTAAAAAATAATGTAGTAATGGTGCCCAAAAAATAGACCAACAGAATAAAACAAAAGAAAATAAAAGTGTGCATGAGGGCACTAATACAAGAAAATAAAAAGGATTTAAAATCTGCGAGGGAGGGATGATATTGGGATATCATATCATCATTGTTTTCTATGTGCAAAAAAGTAATCCATAATTCACATCATAAAATACAACAAAACGAGGTAAAGACAAGCTTTATAAAAGTAGTAAAATTGTAAGATAAAAGTATAATCTTCACTACCTCAGGATACAGAACGATTTTTTAATAAAGAGATAAATAAAAATGTAAAACCATAAACAGATGTTGTTATCCAAAGTAGTGATGGACACATTGAATTGCACCATGACTGAAAACTTAAAACAACCACCCCTTGTTATTATTACGGGTGAATGGCTCACCTTAGTGGTTCTGTTGAACTTGCTCAGGCTCATGCTTGCGTCAGTTGTCAACTTCTGGGTTGGCTGGGACCACATGGTCTAGCATAGCTCCAGTGGGACAATCCTGATCCAGTCCACATACCTTATGCTTCTACAGGCTCATCTGATTACGTTCTTGTGGTAGGGGCAGGGGCCCAGGAAAGAAAGTGAAAACACCCAAGTGCTTTTCAAAGCTCTGCTGGGAACAAAAACCACCTATACACAGCTAGAATCAGTGTAGGAAACACTCCCAGAGTGTGTGCCAGCCAGGAAGTGTGAAAAATTTGGGACATTAATGGAACTCATCTACCATACATGCTTATAAACAGTCATAGTTTTTCTTGTAGCCCTTTTGATGAAATTCACTTACCTGGTCAATTAAAAAAACTTATATTATTATTAAATTGATAACTTTATGTTATTTCTGGTGCAAACTACGTTCTTCAGTCGGTCTTTAGACTATTATATTTTATTCTCCAGTTGTCAATGATGGAAGTTCTGAAGGTGACTTTACTCCCCTTCACGGCTCCGGTTCACACTGTTAGAGACTGGAAATCTGTAAGTGCTCATAACTATAGAACGGAGCAATCCAGCGCATTTGGCCTTGCTGTTGAAGGGGTTCTGGCTGCTAATAGAGGCTGCTATTTCCTCATCTTGAAGCAACCATGAATGGGAGGGGGACACCTTGACTGGTACTAGATTTTGCGCAAGGTAGAATTGACCTCAGGAAGGAGAGCTGGTGTTCTAGCCTCTTTCCCAAACACTCTTTTCCAGGTGCCATTAGCTCCAGAGTGATGGAGAGACAAATGTTCTATTGGCTGCTCTTTGATGGACATTGAGGTTGCCATGGAACAGAGTTTTTAGGGTCTATCATGGCTTCTGTTGATAGTCTTTGCAGAAGAAGTTTCCGTAGGCAAGTGAGATGTTACCCACACTAGTGAAAGGATCCTTGCTGGTTGGGGAGAAACCTGCTGAGCAGACACCCCTGTTTGGCTTCTACCATCAAAGCCATAGCTGAGAACATTCTTGGCTTGGCCAGATCAGTTGAGAAGAGACAAATCCTGGCTATTATAAATTCTCGGTGACTACCTTGTCAGTTTTTGCACAGTGGCTTTTTCCACCTTAAGGAAGACCTAATTCTGTTCTTTAAAATAACTCTTAGCCCAGAATCAGACTCCTCCACCAATCCCTGCCAGACTCTCATATGTTGGAGCTGAACTTTGAATTCATTTCTCTGCAGGTTTATAACTTCCACCTTTCCTGTAGCCCTTCCTTGCTACAGTTGCTAAGTCATTGTCACTGTGGTTCAGGTTTGTGAATGAATCTCTCTAATTTTGGACCTCGCTTAGCAGGAAATAGTTGGATTCCTTCCTCCCAAGAGATCCAGAGCTTGTTATACCAATTGGTCTACCTCCTCCTCCGTCTGTGACTGGCTCTGACAACCAAGTAATTCCCTTCTTGCTGCACCTTCCTTTGCCAGAGCATTAAAAATTTGCCTAAATAATCAGTATTTAAAACATGCCTTAAAAAATATTGTTTTTATCACCCCAGGCTTTGGGTTGGCCAAGAAAGCAAGTGGTGGTCTCAGTGAAGGTGAGGTGTGCAACCCGCAGAGGAGTGAAAAGGTTTGATTCAGTTTGTAGAGTTTGTAGATGTGGCCATACATTTCCACCCAGAAATCTGAATTTCTCCTATATTCACTAAAAAACAGACATGACAATAATAATACATACACACAAATACGTATAAGTAATGCATCATCAAGATTAACGCATTCATGAACAGTCACCACTTCGTGCTGCCAAGTACTGGGGACAGGAAGGCAAACACAACAAGACTGTTGTTCTTGATCTCCTGCACAATTTTAGGCAGGAAAGGCTGTAGAATAAAAACGTGATTTCTGCCATGAGGACATTCCTCGTTTTACACAAATATAAACACACATTGTTTGTTATGGGAGCCCAAAGTAAGAACATGGATAATTTGTGTGCAATTCACAAAGCTAACACAGTTTGTAGACCTGAAGGGATTTTTTTTTTTTAATAAAAGTTTCAGAACAGAATTTATCAGGAGCAGACCTACTGCAGACTTGGAAGAGATAACCAAGGTTAGTCAGTTCCTGGCTTTTTCTTTTGATATAACTCAGATGACTGTTATTTTGCCAAAGTTATAAATAGCCGGCAGCCTTGAAACACATTTTCTTTATCATGAAGTGTAAGTTTTATATCTTCTACTTTGGTAAACTTTATAAAGACCAACTAGAAACAGCCATTTTGGAGAAAAGGCATGTACCCAAGTTTAGCAGAGTCGCTGGCCTTTTGGCCCTCAGTGACTGTGCCCTCCTTAAGTTTTATTTCTGGAAATTCTCCTTATACATAATTATTAACTAATGGAATGTCCTTTCAACTGATGTCTACATTCAGAACTAAAATGGTTATTGTATAATTTTTCCCTCTTTAGTCCCCTTAATGATTTTACTCTGAGCCAAGCTATAGAAACAATTAGGCATTAGCATATCATTTCACTTGTAATAATGTCAACTATAGGGTGATACCAATTTCTATAATTCATACTCAGACCTAAAGTAAAAAAGACAGAGGCAGAGTTAGAGAGAGAGAGAGAGAGAAAGAGAGAGAGAAGGAACAAACGAATTTCTTATCTAGATTTCAAAGGTAGGAAGAGACTTAAATCTTTGATGATTTATTAGGAAATAACTTTTCCACACAATAAAGTGGCCCTCAATATATGGAAAGAATCCATTATCATTATTTTAAAGAACTAAAGCACCACAATGTATTTAAAAGCATATATCTCACATATGCAAAGAGTATGAGACATTACAAAAGAATGAAGTCATAAAACAATATTTAAGGAATAGATTCCAAAATCGAAAGAATTTGGAAACTGGTATCAATCAGTTCCCAACAACTGATAATGCACTTGTCAAAAAAAAAAATGATTAAAAACAAAACAAAACAAGGCTGAGGTTATCCAACCATGGGCACCTATCCATGGTCACGAGGAGTAGTAACTTTTAGGATGTTAAATAGAAGATCTGGCCTACAGTTTTAGAGGGGTTTTGGATAGATGGTTCGCTATTTCATGCAAAGGCCTTTAGAAATGCATATGACGGGCGCCTGGGTGGCTCAGAGGGTAAACCTCTGCCTTCAGCTCAGGTCATGATCTCAGGGTCCTGGGGATCAAGGCCCGCACTGGGCTCTATGCTCAGCAGGGAGCCTGCTTCCTCCTCTCTCTGCCTGCCTCTCTGCCTACTTGTGATCTCTCTCTGTGTCAAATAAATAAATAATAAAATCTTTAAAAAAATAAAAATACATACGATAATTTTTCAGGATGAAAATAAAGGTTATCACTGATTGTTTTTTCTGTTTATTCTAGCAAGCAATAAGATTACTGGGAATTAAGTCATTACCCAGGATAAATTTTTATCATCAAAAGACATTCCTTCATTATACAAAGATGTAAAAATAGACCCTCAACTGAAAAAAATGCCATTCTCGGTCCACTTTTGAAAACTGTCAGTTTTCTAGTTAATTACCAGGCTATGTTTGCTCTGCTGGAGGACACTGGTCATGAACTCCTTTTGATTCTCAGAGATGTCAAGCTGCTGCATTCCTGTGTCTGTCCAGCCCTGGGAGACGACTGACAGAAGTCAGAATCATGAAGGGAGGGTTATCAGGAGCCTTAAACACTGTGGGGAGAAAAAAATTCTGATGTCATGAGCATACATATCTTTCTTGCTTTCTGGAAATGCCTATCTGATCTCCCATGGGCAAAGCCTGGGAGGAGTATGAACAATAGAGATTTTTAAATTTGTTTAGTAGAAGTAACACTTCCAGTTAATTTAGTCATTTATAGTCCCCCATGGCTTTGAAGTTAATTTAATTTTATTCATTTTTATTATATGGATTAATGCATGGATTCTATTGCCAAATTTTGTGATTAAAATAGCAAACAAGGCAAAAGTGCTTTTGAATAGAATATTAGAAAAAAAACAACCACCTCAGTTTTCCCTTCTATATGTCTCCTGTTTCATACAGCTGACACTTTCTTCTGACACTTCTGGTCACAAATATAGGGCAGTCTTTCCACATACCTGCAATTCTCTATAAAACGAGCTGGTGTCCTACAATTTAACCCTGTTATGACACTGTCTACCTGGAGATAAGGGCTCAGTCCCCCAAGACTGCTCCCACCCTCCTCCAGAAGCCAATCATATGTAGTAGGTCCCCAGGTTACCCACAAATTCTGGCTGATTTGGCTACAAATAGGAGGTTATCAAGACCACCCCCCTGCCCCCCATCGGCTTTGATTAATTTGCTAGAGTGGCTCCCAGAACTCAGGGAGTTTATTAAAGGATATGATAAAGGATACGGATGAACACCCAGATAAAGAGATACATAAAGCATGGTCTGGGAGAATCCTGAGCTCAGGAGCTCTCCAAACACCACACTACTGGGATTTCAAGGAAGCATCCTTGTGTGGGCATGATTGATTATTAATTCCATTTCCAGCCCTTCTCCCTTCTCAAGAGAACTGGAGGCAGAGCTGAAAATTCCAAGCTTCTAAGTATGGCATTTTCTTTCTGGAGACCATCCCTTATCCAGGCCTATTCAGGAGCCCATCCAGAGCTGCCTCATTAAATCAAAAGACATTCTTATCACCTAGGAACTTACGAGGATTTTAGGAACCGGGTCAAAGGCCAAATATTTGAACAAAAAAATGCTCCTAGTGCTCTTATCACTTAGGAATTTACAAGAGTTTTAGGAGCTCTGTGTCAGAAACTGAGGGCCGAGACTAATATAAATATTTCATACATAGTTGTATACGTATATATATAATTATTGTAAATCACAATATCACAAAGAGCCACGCATCGCAGCCCCTCCACAGTATATCCCGACATCTCTTTTGTTTTGTGTATATAGGGGTGTGTGAATGTGTGCGAATACAAAAATATAGGTAACAAGTGCAGGTTAACATTTTTTTTAAAAGATTTCATTTATTTATTTGACAGAGAGAAACACAGCGAGAGAGGGAACATAAGCAGGGGGAGTGAGAGAGGGAGAATCAGGCCTCCCGCCGAGCAGGAAACCTGATTCGGGGCTCGATCCTGGGTCTCCAGGATCATGACCTGAGCTGAAAGCAGTTGCCCAACCAACTGAGCCACCCAGGTGCCCCAGGTTAACATATTTTTATATAGTTATCGGCCATTTGCATTTCTGCTTCTCTGAGTTTCCTATCTAAGAACTTATAGAAATACAGACTTGGAAATACATGGGGATCTTCAGTATACGAATGGTTTCATATGGCTGTATTTCTATTGTATGTATCATATAGAAGTGTTTTAGAGCGCTTTCTCTGTCAGCACATACAGAGCTACTAATTTCTCATTAACTTCCATATACAATTATTCCATAGGAGAGATTCAACCGGTTTTATTTAATGATTCCTTTTATGTGCCTCTCTGCACAACTGTCATGTTTGTTTTTTTGTTTTTTTGTTTTTTTTCCAGCATAATCAGCAGCAGAGTTGTTCAGTTAAAGGGGATACAAATTTTAATTTTGAGGAAACTCTGCCAAATTCTCCTCCAAAATGGCTCTGCTAAATGCATGAAAGGTGATGTATCTCCCACCTTTGCCAACACTTGGGGTTAACAAACATTTCAATTTTTGCCAAGTTGATACAAATCATTGAACCAAATTTGTTTGAGTTTTCAGTGCCCTGGGTAATGAGTGCAGTCGAACCTATCTTCCCTGTACTTATCGGTCAGTTCTACTTCCTGCCTTTGAATTTTATGTTTATGAAAGAAGAAATGCAGTGGGTTTGCTGAACTTTATCATACTGTTTATCTCTTAGCTCCATGTTATAAAAGTGTTTTCTTGCTGAATTTAAAGTTATTTATATATCCTAGAATCCTACTGAATTTGTGTTATAAGTGGTTTCCTCTATTTTATTACTTTTAACTTTAATAATGAAATATTTTGTGATTATTTTTTTATTTTTAAAGATTTTATTTATTTATCTGACAGAGAGAAACACAGCTAAAGAGGGAACACACGCAGGGGGAGTGAGAGGGAGAGAAGCAGGCTTCCAACTGAGTAGGGAGCCCAATATGGGGCTCCATCCTGGGACTCCAGGATCATGACCTGAGCCGAAGGCAGACGCTTAACGACTGAACCACCCAGGTGCCCCTTTTGTGATATTTTAATACTTAACTTTAAAATTATATGATTAAAATTTATCAGATTTTTTTCTCTGTAACATTTTCTGGACTTTGCCAAAATCATAAACACATTCTCTCATTTTTGTTTATATATTTAGATTTTAATCCAGCTGGAATTAATTTTTGTGCGTGGTGGGTGGAAGATAGAGTTTGAACTTTATTTTTCTTGTGGGAAAATCTATTGTCCCAATGTCATTTAGTGAATATTTCATTTCCTCACTGATAAGAGATTCCACTTAATTTATATATGGAATTCTCATAGGTCTACATAATATGAGCTCTTGTCTCTCTAGTTTGCCACATCTAAATTTAAAAACTTATGTCACTTAGAGGGGTACCTGGCTGGCTCAGTCAGAAAAGCATGCAACTCTTGATCTTGGGGTTGTAAGTCTGAGCCTCAGGTTGAGTGGAGAGATTACTAAAAAAAAATAAACTTAAAAGAAATAAAAGTAGGGGCGCCTGGATGACTCAGTCAGTTAAGTGGTCAACTCTTGGTTTTGGCTCAGGTCATGATTTCAGGGTCCTGGGATGGAGTCACCCGTGTCTGGCTCTGTGTTCAGCAGGGAGTCTGCTTGTGGATTTCCCTCTGCCTCTGCCTCTGCCCTTCCCCCTGCTGGTGCGCTCTCTCTCTCTCTCTCTCTCAAATAAATAAATAAATAAATAAATAAATAAATAAATAAATATTTAAAAAGTAAAAATAATAAAAATAAAAATCATGTCACTTATAAATATCAGGAATTTGTTATTGGCAACAATAAATTATGATCTTCATTTATCTAACAATGTTTATTAAGGACCAGTAATGTGCCAGTTATACCATTCTAGACCCTGGGAGAAAGCAGTGAACCAAACAGCATAAATCCCTGCATTCATGGCTATTCTGTTTCATGTTGGGCATGGGAGTGAGTTGGGCACGGGAGAACACCACAATGATACAGCTGATCTGTAAGATGTCAACTTAAAAATATTTGACCTCCTATTATGCCATGTTGAAGAATATAGATCCACATTAGCAACACCCAAAGTCTGCATAAGGTATTTTTTTATTTTGTATGTTCCTTTTCACTGACCTGTTTCTAAACTTTGCATCAAAGACCATCAACTTGTGAAACTCTAAAGTTACAGAAAAAAACTCAGAAGTTCAGGGCTGAAATTACAACAAAAAAAAAAAAATTAGAAGTTTGGGATGCCTGGGTGACTCAGTCATTAAGCGTCTGCCTTCGGCTCAGGTCATGATCCCAGGGTCCTGGGATCAAACGCTGCAGGGGGATCCCTGCCCAGTGGGAAACCTGCTTCTCCCTCTCCCATCCCCCCTGCTTGTGTTCCCCCTCTCTCTCTGTCAAATAAATAAATAGATAATCTAATATATATATTTTTCCCTCAAAAAAAAATGTCAAGTATATGTTGGGAAATGAGACTTAAACAATCAAAAAGATATACTATAAATAGACAAGAGCAATACTCAATGAGAGGCTTTGGGATAGTACAGCATTAATTTTCAAATTAATAAGAGAAGCCATAAAAACCATGGCAGTTTGAGGGACCATGACTGTGGAAAGATTGAGCTAGACTCTGCATGTAGCTATGGGCATGCAAATAAGTAGACACAAAGGGAAGGACACTCTTGATCAAGGAAGTTTCTCATTTCCTTAGGTCAGTTTCACTGAAATGAAAAAAAGGAGTCTGTGTCATTAGACTGTGTCAATAGACTGAAAAAGCACTATAGAGAGAGCACTGAGAGGGCTTTAAATAACGACAACATTTTGATTGTATATGTGGGTCTCCTAATCAGACGGCAGGGGCCACCATTGAGGGGCAACCCCATGGGGAGGAAGGTGGTGGTGCAGGAGGTGAAGGGATTCACAGAGGATAGAACAAAGGAGGTAAAAGTCTGCTGAATACACTGCAAGGGAGCAATGGCAGGACAGCAAAGCCCAGATTGTTATGAGGCTGTGGTGGGGGAGCTGTCCTGTAAGGGGGAAGGTGAGGAGATATGGGAATATATGGACTTCCCCGTTTTTGGTACCTGTGTCCGGGTATAAGTAGCCCATTGGTCAGGTAGGGCTTATGGATATTTTGAGGTGGGTTGCCTGTTGGGCCCATTGTATTCAGCCAGTGGTTGGGAGTCACCATGGCCTCTTCTACCTTACTCGGGTTTTCATTGTTCAAGTTGGTTGCCTAAAATCGGCCTCTACATTATATGCATCTATGGAAGGCAAAGGGAAACTTTTAAGCAAAGGAGGGGCATGGTCAACGTGTGGTTTCAAAAAACTGATGCTCCTGGAAACCTCAAAGGCATGACTACCCTAAACAAAAACCTGTCTTCTTTACCTCGGTGTTCCTTGTGCAGTTCCCTCTTCTCCCCAAGTACTCAGTGTCATTATGTTGACCTTTTCTCCGGTGGTAATGCCCTTTTGTACTCTGGATACCTAAAAAATACTGAATATTCTTCTCTACTCTTCAACCCCCAAAGAAAAATGAAATAGGCTTTACCACATGTGCATTGAGTCTAAAGATGGTTTATATCCCTGGATTATCACGGCTGCTCCAGAACAGAACTCTCCTGTGAAATACATTTGCATTTAACATAATTTGCTGGAGGGGATCAGGAGATGGAATACCCTTTACCAGAAAGTGCGTGAAAATTTAAGATTCGGGGGCAATGTAGGAAAAGCTATGCTTTGTCTCAGGAGAAGTTTCAGGTTCATGTTCTAGCCTCTAAAATAGCTCCCAGCACCTGGGTGTTTCAGATGGGTAAGGGTCTGCCTTGGGCTCCAGCCATGATCCTAGGGTCTTGGGACCAAGCCCGGAGTGGGTAGGGGGTGTCCCTGCTCATCAGGGAGTTTGCTTCTTTCTCTCCCTCTGCCTCTCCCCCTGTTTGTGCTCTCTCTGTCTCTCTCTCAAATGAATAAGTTAAAAAAAAAATCTTTAAAATGGCTCCCAGTGGTCCCCTCCCACTCTGGGTTTTCATGCCTTATGTAATCACCTTATTCTTGAGTGTAGGCTGGACTTAATGAATTGCTTCCAGAAAACAGGATATGGCAAAGGTGACTGGATATTACTTCCAAGATTAGGGTACACAAGACTGTCTTCCCTCTTGCTTGTTCGGACTCTCTTGCTCACATTAACGAAGGCCAATGCCACATTCTAACCTGCCCTATATAGAGAACTCAAGGAGACCTCTTAGTCCAGCAGCTGGTAAGGAACTGAATCCTGTCCACACTCACATGGGCAAACTCTCCCACAGTGGAATCTTGAGTTGACCCTAGCCTAACACCATCACAGCAGCCTTGGGAGAAACCTTGAGACAGAAGACCCCAGCTAAGTCACACCTAGTTTCCTGAGCTACAGAATCTGTGATGTCATCACATTGATTGTTTTAAGCCACTAAATTTGGGGTAATTTGTTATGCCACATAGATAGCTAATATAGGCCACCTCACAACAGAACATGCTAGGAGTATTATAAAGAATCTCAGAATTTTAGAATTGGGAGGGATTCGACAATCAACTAGCTCCATGTCCCATTAGATGTTGGAGGCCCTCCCCACGTTCCTGCTACTGATAGTCAAATCAAACTTGAACACCTTCCACATTCTCAACATTTTACTACAGCTCATTTTCAGTTGGGTGTGGAAATTCCTCCTGTGACAGTCACTTGAGAATGATAAACTTTCATGTTTCTGTGACCAGCTATCATTAATACCGATTTCTCATTTGGAAATAAGGAACAGTATGTTATTGGCTAAGACCGATTAAAAAAAGAAAAAGCATGTTATCAAGGAAAAGGTCCTGTGTTTGTTCTGATGAGTCTTTCTGTAGTCAAGTTCCCCATCATCTCAGAAAATTTAAATGGACGATGGGCAGGCCTACACTAAAGCTCAGGAACTATAACAAAGAGTGAAAAATAAGTTATCACTAGAGTTGTACTAAATACCCAAGGACTATTTCTTTTTTTTTTTTTTTAAGCTAAAACATGGGACAAATTGCACAGACATGTCAATGATTTGGCTTGTTTGGGAAGGAAATCTGTGCAGTGATAATGCAACTCATAAAACACTTTATGGCCTTCTCTTCATTAATAACAAACTTGGCACAGCTGTAGTGCGTCTTGAGCCTCGCAGCATTTCCCAACAACGTCCCTAACAAATGGAAGTCATACGCCAAAGTAGTGAAGCAATGCATTCAGTCACAGCGGTGACAGACTCTAAAGATAATTTAACTGGCAATGAAAATTTTAAAAAAGCTGCATTTCTGCAATGATTTATACATTTATGCAATTTAGCTATGGAGAGCATGCTTTTACCCCTTTGGGACTCACCCCTGCATTGTGAAGGCTGCTTATTGCAAACACCTGCAGCTCTCTGACTGGGAGCTTCAATTCTGACCCATGCCCAAGGCAAACTGAAAATGCCGGAAGGAGAATAATGTTCCGGATGCATACTGCAACCAATGTCAGAGCAGAGGTTGAGCTACAGAGACCCAAACTTTCTTGCCACTCTGTTGGCATAACTTTAATGCATGTTCTACATCGTTCCCCAGAGTTTGCCAGCCGAATTTAAGCTGCAGGTGGATCATACTGGTAACTTGCTTGATAATGTAACCGGAAGGGTCTGATTTCTCCTCCCTAGCTTAGTTCCCTACTCCACCAACAATGTTTTCTGAGACCAATTCTTCTTCTTCTTTTTTAAATTCAATTAATTAACATATTATTAGTTTCAGAGGTAGAGTTCAGTGATGCATCAGTCTTATATAATACTCAGTTCTCATTATATCATCACCTTGCTTAATGCCCATCCCCCCAACCCTCCTCCACTCCAGCAACCCTCAGTTTGTTTCCTATGATTAAGAGTCTCTTATGATTGGTCTCCTTCTCTGATTTTGTCTTGTTTTATTTTTCCCTCTTTCCCCCTATGCTCCTCTGTTTTGTTTTAAATTCCACTAATGAGTGAGATCATATGATAATTGTCTTTCTCTGATTGACTTATTTAACTTAGCATAATATCCTCTAGTTCCTTTCACATCATTGCAAATGGCAAGATTTAATTTTTGATGGCTGAGTAATATTCCTTTATATATATATATATATATATCCCACATCTTTATCCATTCATCTGTTGATGGACATCTGTGCTTTTTTCCATAGTTTGGCTATTGTGGATATTGCTGCACAAACATTGGGGTGCATGTGTGCCTTTGGGGTAAATCCTGAGATCACTTCTAAAAATTACCAGTGCCTCAGAGATCACCCAAAGTATCTGGACTTGAACCCCTGTCTCAGTTCACTTACTAGTTGCATTCAAATTGTGTCTGAGAAATCTAACCTCAGGCAAATCATTTGGCAGTTGCACATTTAAATCAGGTTTTATCCACTGAAAGAATTTGGGGAAGATTTTTATCCACTGAAATGCTTAACACCAGAACACCCAAAATCCAGTAAGTTTTCTAGATTTAAGAATAAAAGCCTTCCCGGGGCATCATCTTAATATTTTTATCTACTGTTGTAACATTTTCTCTTCCCCATCTACAATTTTGGGGTTATATTATGCCAGCAGTCTATCTACTTTTATTACAACAGATTCTCCAAACTTTCATGAAATAGAAGATAAAAGATAGTATTCCAAAAACTAAGAAAAGACTATAGATTCATAAAGAAAGATTCACAATACAACAATAATCATAACTTATGAATATTTAGTATGTGTCAAGAAATGCGTCCTATATTCAAATAACTTTAACATTTAAATACTGTTTTCCTTGTAATTGTTTTGTCTCTTCTAACATAAAAACTGCACATATTTACAGTATTCTTTCATAATTCTGGACCTATGTATACACCCATGAAACCATTACCACAATCCAAGGAATGAATACCTCCAAATCCCCTAGAAGTTTCCTCATGATTTTTTAATAATCCTTCCCTATTCCTTACTTCTTCTCCACTTGCCTTCGTTAGGAAACTGTCACTATAGATGAGTTTGCCTTTCCTAGAATCCTACATAAATGAAATAATACATTCACTCTTTTATTGTCTGGTTTCTTTCACTCATAATTATTTTGAGCTATATCCATATGGTGTACATCTATAACTCATTCCCTTTTACTGATAACATTATTCCATTGTAGGGACATTCTATAATTTGTTTATCCATTCATCTGTTGAAAGATATTGGCGTTCTTTCCAGCTTTTGACTACTACAACTGTGAACATTTTTGTACAATACCTTGTACAGACATAGGCTTTCATTTTTCTTGGGTAAATACTGGGGAGTGGAATGACTGGATCCCACTCCAAAGTATTTGTCAAAAAGTGGATTTTCGGGGCACCTGGCTGGCTCAGTTGGTTAAGTGACTGCCTTCGGCTCAGGTCATGATCCTGGAGACCCGGATCGAGTCCCACATCGGGCTCCCTGCTCGGTGGGAAGCCTGCTGCTCCCTCTCTCACTCCCCCTGCTTGTGTTCCCTCTCTGGCTGTGTTTCTCTCTGTCAAATAAATAAAATCTTAAAATAAAATCTTAAAATAAAATAAAATAAAATAAAATAAAATAAAATAAAATAAAATAAAATAAAATAAAATAAAATAAAATAAAATGTGTCCAAAAAAAGTGTATGTTGCCTTTTAAGAAATGACCATTGTACTACTTTATATTCCACAAGCAATGAATGAGAATTCTAGTTTTTCCACATCCTTACCAGCATTCGGCACAGTTAAGCTTTTTATTTTTAACAATTCTTAAAATTGTGGTACTTAGCTTTTTTTAAAAGAGTTTTAAAATGTATTTATTTGTCAGAGAGAGAGAGAGAGAGAGAGCGCACAAGCAGTGGAAATGGGAGACAGAGGAAGAAGCAGGCTCCCAGCTGAGCAAGGAGCCCAATGTGGAACTCGATCCCAGGATCCTGGGATCATGACCTGAGCTGAAGGCAGACACTGAGCCACCTAGGCATTCTTGTGGCACTGGAGTTTTAATTTTCATTTCTCTAATGACTAATGATTTTGGGCATCTTTTCATGTGCTTATTTGCCCTCTGTATATCTCTTCTGGTGAAGGGTCTATTCAAATAATTTGCCCGTTTTTATTTGGTTTTATAGTTTCTTTTTGAGTTTGAGAGTTATTTATTTATTCTGGATACAAATCATTCATCAGGTATATGTGATTGGCAAAGAATTTCTGACACTCTGTGGTTTATCTATTCATTGCCTTAACACTGTCTTTTAAACAAAATAATTCTTAATCCTGAGGAAGTCTAACTTATCAGTGTTTTCTTTTATGAATGATGCTTTAGGCATTTTATGTAAAACTCTTTGCCTAATCTAAAATCACAAGGATTTTTTCTAAAAGTTGTAATGTCTTAAGTTTAACATTGACATCTACAGTTCATTTCGTGTTAATGTTCATATATGGTAAGAGAATGCTTCAAGTTGACTTTTTGCTTGTATATCTAATTGAACCAGTACCATTCGTTAAGACTATCCTTTCACCCAGCCACTCCATCCCTCCCACCCCCCCCCCTCCAGAAGCCCTCAGTTTGTTTCCTGAGATTAAAAGATTCTTATGGTTTGTCTCCCTCTCTGGTTTCATCTTGTTTCATTTTTCCCTCCCTTCCCCTGTGATCCTCTATCTTGTTTCTCAAATTCCTCATATCAATGAAATCATACAAGAGTTGTCTTTCTCTGATTGACTTATTTTGTTTAGCATAATACCCTCTAGTTCCATCCATGTTGTTGCAAATGGCAAGATTTGGGGTTTTATTGATGGCTGTATAGTATTCAATTGTGTGTGTGTGTGTGTATATATATACACACACACATATATATATACACACACACACACCACATCTTCTTTAAGGTCTGTGCTATGGTGAGGGCTGTGAATTGTGTAAGATTGAAGAATCACAGACCTGTACCCCTCAAACATATAATACATTATATGTTAATAGAAATAAACTAATCTTTTTAAAAAAACCCAAAGGCAAACATACATTATACACACATAGTAAAAAAAAAAAAAAAAACCCAAAACGACAACAAAAACCTATCCTTTCTTCACTGATTAGTGTTTGCACTTGTTCCAAAATCAGTTGTCAATATATGTGTGAGTCTCTTTAAGATGGGCGATTGCACTGTTCAAATCTTCTCTATTGATTTTGGCTTTTTGTCCTCTTGTTCTTTCACTGTCTGAGAGAGATATGGTGAAAACTTTAATTATAATTGGACCTGTCATTTTTTCCCTACAGTTCTATCAGTCTTCACTCATGTCTATATATTCAAACTCTTGTTATTGGGTCCATAAAGAATTAAGGTTATTATGTCCTCTTGATGGATTAACCCCTTATTATTATAAAGTGATCTTTATATCTGTAATATTATTTACTCTAAAATCTCCTTTGTCTGATGTAAATATAGACTCTCCAGTTTTCTTTTGCTTAGGATTGGCATTGTCGTTCTTCTACTTTAAACTTGTTAATTCATATTAAATTATATTTTGCTTCCTGTATACAACACACAGTTGAGTCTTGATTTTTTTTTATCTAAAGCTCTTTGCCTTTACACAAGAGTTTTTAAATAATTTTCATTTAGGGGTGCCTGGGTGGCTCAGTGGTTAAACGTCTGCCTAGGCTCAGATCATGATTCCAGGGTCCTGGGATCAAGCCCCACATCAGGCTGCCTGCTCCACAGGAAGCCTGCTTCTCTTTCTCCCACTTCTCCAGTTTGTGTTCCCTCTCTTGCTGTGTCTCTCTCGTCAAATAAATAAATAAAAATAAAAATAAATAATTTGCGGAGTGCCTGGGTGGCTCAGTTGGTTGGGTGACTGCCTTTCGGCTCAGGTCATGATCCTGGAGATCTGGGATCGAGTCCCATATCGGGCTCCCTGCTCCTTGGGAATCCTGCTTCTCCCTCTATCACTCCCTCTGCTTCTGTTCCCCCTCTGGCTGTGTTTCTCTCTGTCAAATAAATAAAATCTTTAAAATAATAATAATAATAAATAAATAATTTGCATTTAATGTAATTCCTGGTATGCCTCATTATACGACTATCATCTAGCTACTTGTTTTCCATTTGTCTCTTCTGTTCTTTGTTCTGTTTTTTCCTCCCTTTGTTTGGATAAATTGAGCATTTATTTTTCTTTTTACCGTGTTTTATCTACTTTGTTGGCTTATCATTTATAACTTTTTGTTTGGTTTGCTTGGTAATCTCTTTCTGGTTTATAGCATGAATCTTCATGTGTCTCATTGTGCTATCAATTGTTATTATGCCACTTAGAGAGTTGAGGAATCTTAAAATAGTATATTTCCCTTTCTCCGCTCCCAGATTTTATGATTGTTTGAGTACTTGTTTACACATACCTATGTTGTAAACCTTACATTACATTATAATTATTTTTGTCTAAACAGTAAATGAGCTTTTTTTTAAAAAAAGATTTTATTTATTTATTTGACAGAGAGAGAGATCACAAGTAGGCAGAGAGGCAGGCAGAGTGAGAGAGGAGGAAGCAGGCTCCCTGCTGAGCAGAGAGCCCGATATGGGCCTCGATCCCAGGACCCTGAGATCATGACCTGAGCCGAAGGCAGAGGCTTAACCCACTGAGCCACCCAGGTGCCCAGTAAATGAGCTTTTAAAGAAATTTCAATAATAAAACAAAATAATCCCTATCTATTTACACAGAGTTGCTATTACACAGAGTTGCTACTCTTTATTCCTTGGTGTTGATCTAGATTTCTGTCTGGTCTCATTTTTCATTTGTCCAAAGGATTCCATTAAGAGTTCTTATGGTGTGGGCCTGTTGGAGGTAAATTCTTTCAGCTTTTGTATATTTAAAAAAAACAGGGTATCTCTTTATCAGTTTGTCTTCTGTATATATAAACGTGTACTGAACTAGTCTGTATATTTCCCAATCCACAGAAAGCTGATAAGCCAGAAGTGACATCTTACAATCATTTCTGGCCTCTGATTCTATCTAATGAATTCTAACCATTTCTCATGGATGACAGTAGCTGGCAGGTAATACTCTGCATTTGGCAGCTGAGAAAACGGTGTTTATTGCAAACCCTGAGGTGGGAAAAATACTGAAAAGGTTTTCCTTCTTCCTCCAATCTGCCTCCATCCTGCTGGAGAGCCTGGCCTAGTGCCTAGTACAGAGTAGCTGCCTAATAAATTGTCACCTTGTTTCTGTGAATGAAAACTCTTTGGGGACAAAAATATTATTGACGGAGAGAATAACGTGCAATTTGAGAGAAAGGAAAAGAAGGGATGAGGGAGGACAGTGTGGCATGGCACTCGGAATAATTTTCAACTGCATGGGAATAAGAAAATAGGCAGAAGGTACGGATAATACAATGAAGAACATAAGCAATCACATTTTCTTGCAGATCAAGGTCAAGTTAACAACTTCTCCAAAGGCTCCAAAAGTGGCAACAGGCTCATTAAGCCCAGCTTACCACCATTTCCATTGACACACTAGAACCACCTCGACTTTCGAGGAGGGTTTGAGGGCTACTGAATGAAGAAAAGAAATGCAAATCTGAAAGTTTCGACAGGATTGAGGGATAAGGGAGATGGAAATATGTGCTAAAGGTAACATATTTGAGGATAAGTAAGTCACCCTTGGAAGACAGATAACTCCCCCACTATAATGTTTCCTCATCTTTGGAAATTCAATGCTGACTCTAGTGGCTTTATTCTAATTTGGTTACTAATGCTTCAAACTTAAAAAAAAACAAAACATTTTGCCAGGGCACCTGTGTGGCTCAGTCAGTTAAGTGTCTGCCTTTGGCTCAGGTCATGATCCCAGGGTCCTGAGATCAAGCCCCTCATCGGGCCCCCTGCTCAGTGGGGAGCCTACTTTTCCCTCCGCCCCCTCTGCCACCCCACCTGCTTGCTCATGTGCTCTCTCGCGCTCTCTCTCTGAAATAAACAAATAAAATATTTAAAAAAAATATTTTGCCTATTTAATGTCATTGAAACTGGAATTGGGTCTATAAAACTAGAAATATTCAATGAACTATTTTCATGAATATTTATATTTTATACAGTGAATATAAACTGCCTCCTTTCCAAAAAAAATCTACCTTCCAATATCCCATATAATCACCTCTTACGAAATTATTCAGTTGTGATGTGCTCTTTTCTTTTGCAATTTATTAGTAGTTTTGTGTCCAAGCCAATCATACTTTGTTGATTTTCATTCACTTCTGTAGTCCCCTTGTGTTTTTTTCTTCACGTTTCAGACAATAGACATATGATTATTGCAAGTGATGGGTTGTTATCTGCAAATCCCAGAAGACACGGTTCCTTAGACATTCTTCATATTTCATCACAGCCACAACAATATACATTTAGGAATGGAATGGAAAGAATTGAGTGTCCACTTGTGCAGGATATTTCTGTAGTTGCAAAAATTATTCTGGATAAATTGTGTTTTCCCTCCTCCTTCTTATCATTTAATAGCATGCTCTGAAGTGCATACATCTTCAGGAGAGATATGCTGTCTCTCCAATGGGGTTGTTGACCCTTTTCATGAAACCCTCATGGACCCTTTCTTTAGACCTACGTTTCCCCCGCCCCATACATGTATTTAGCTCTGAATTGGAAAATAAATGGTATCCAGGTCTGAGTGACTTAGCAGACAAAACATGCGTAGAAATTGCATAGCCACGTACTCTCTTGAATTGTCTTACAAAAT
Source organism: Spilogale gracilis (assembly GCA_004023965.1). NCBI lineage: Eukaryota > Metazoa > Chordata > Mammalia > Carnivora > Mephitidae > Spilogale > Spilogale gracilis. Next base: position 124,466 of record PITA01002901.1, read on the forward strand.
TGGTTTAAGGAGATGGAGAGGACAATTAACTTTTCCCAATGATCATTTCTCTGATTCAGCATGCAGTTGCTGAATGTCAAAGAGTACTCCATAAATCACCCAGGGGTCAACAATTAAATGCCGTGACCAGGGTTTTAATGATCTCACTTTCTTTTTTTGAAATGAATTTTGATGTTCATGTAACATGCCTTCTTCCATTTCAAAATCTCGATGTATGTGAAGCACCTCTCCTTTGCTACAAAAACACAGGGGGAAAAGTCGCTTCAAAATCTGAGGGCTTCAGCAAACTTCTTTATCTTTATCTAGACCAGGAAAGCCACAGCTGAGGAACATGGCATGGGGATCAAGAGAAACTGGATCTGAGTTTTCAGTTCTTCCCTACCTAGCTGTAGAATATTAGGCAAATTGCAGAGTCTCTGGCCTTTTCCTGTAAAAGGGGAATAATATTAGCTATTTTTTTTTTTTTTACAGAATGGGAAAGAGGGTCAAATGGATTAACATATGCAAACTGCCTGATAGCAAATATCAATTCCTTGTTTTCATGTGAAAACACAATACTGTGAGTTTGAATCTTGCTAGTTGCCAGAGGTAGAAGAATCAGGGAAATGTCGAAATTCATCCTCCCAGAATCATGGCTTGCAGTGATGTGGGGGCCAATATTAAAAGTATTTGTGTTCTCTCTTGGCAGATTTTTTTCTCCAAGAAACTTGCAAAATTCATCTTAGTATTTCTCAAATCATCATAGTCCTAAAGGCAACCAACTGCTGTGAAACATGTAGGAAGACTTAATGGCTTATCCAGGGCCCCAAAAATACTTTGACTCTGCCAGCCTACTCCAGAGGTGTGCTCTGATTCAACTCTCCTTTGGTCTGTGGGTGAAACAACACCTTCTCCTCCAAATCTGTTATATCCCAAATTGTGTTCCCCGAGAGCTCATCAGTCAAAATAATTATGCATACCATCTTTAAAATACACTGACAAATGATATATATGCATTTCCATATGAATGCAGTTCACACATTTGAAAACACAGATGAAAACAAATGGAGACACAAGTTCTAGTATGGTCTTGCCATGTTCCAAAAGATCATTTTATACATAGCAAGTGTGCAATGCTGTGCATTTCCTTTGAGACTGGATGTCTTTCCTGTTGGAACTTGTGTAATGGTAGGGAATGAAGGAGGCAGAACAGTTGACGCTAGAGACTAGCATTGCTTTGTGTTGGCCATATTTGTGGTGTGACAGATTCTCCTGATCTCATTTTATGGGCAGCTGAGTCAGCTTCCTTTACTTTGCCAACAAGGACTGGAGGAAACTGGACTCTTGGCTGAGTGCCAGCCAACGCTTTTGCTAGCTTAATGCTTTCATAACCAAACATTACATTGTGTCCTTTGAGATTTACAAAATTGGCTTGAATCCTTACCTTGAGTCCTGTGTAAATTTTCTTGCCCTCTCTAAGATTTCCACAAGTTCCAGGAAGGGTTTACATCCTATAGTTCCCTCTCCCCTCCCTTCCTTATTCTTATAAAATTCTCTATCTGGTTTATTCTTGTCAATACAGGAGTTCTCTCTTTTCCACTGCCGCCCACCCAAGGGAAGGACATGGGGCACTAGCGTAGTGTCGATAATTATAACAGCTAAGGAAAAGTGTTACGTCACAGCATAGACAAGCAGATGTTTACCAAGAAATATTACTACCCTGTGACCTTTATTCTTACATCTCCCAGTCTTTATCTGTCTCTGTGTTCAATTTCCTTTTAAATGTCCCTGAGCTTCCACTGTGGTGATATGTCAATCTCTCTCAAAATTATGTACCCATCTCCCACTATCTTGGGCTATTTTTTCAAAGTGGTGAATTCCAGGACAAGAAGGGGCCAACACCAGAACTATGTGACAGTATTCCATACAACAGTTATAGATCCTTTTGCCACTACATTGATTATTGATGTGTCACAAGCAATTTTGAAGTGCAAGGCAAGTAATTTTTTTACTATCATACTGTGAATAACATTTATTACTAATGGAGAACAGATTTAAAGTTACACCCATAATAATCATTCTTACTTCTTTGAGCTGCAGTATAAATTCCAGAGAGGGAGAGGAAAGGGTAAAGTTGCAACACGTGTGCTGGGAAGTATGCCTAAAGTTGGCACATCCATGAGACCATGTCCCATACATGAACATCAATCGTTACCTTCCCTTCATCGGGGAAATCTTGTGTCTCACTTATTTAAAGCAATCAATCTCCAATGTGGGGTCCATACCTGAAAGAATAAGCAAGATGAGTCAATGAGGCAAAAAAAACCCCACAAATTTCTGTTGATGTTTATTTTGATCTTATGCTTTTAAATTTATTTCTTCCGTGTGTGTAATGTGCTCCTGCAGAATTTTAAAACATAGCCATAAGTTCTTTGACACTTCTCTCATGAAGAGGTAGGTCCTTGTCACCTTTTTAATTTAATTTAATTTAATTTATTTGACAGAGAGAGAGATCACAAATAGGCAGAGAGGCAGGCAGAGGAAGGGGGAAGAAGGCTCTTAAGCGGAGAACCTGATGTGGGACTCAATCCCAGGACCCTGAGATCATTACCTGAGACGAAGGCAGAGGCTTAACCCTCTGAGCCACCCAGGTGCCTCTCTTGTCACCTTTTCAACTTCAATCTACTTGCCTCAGTAGAGTATGGCAGAAGGAAAACAATGGGACTTCCCAGGCTAGGTCATAAAAAGCCAGGCAACTTTTACCTTGTTTGCTGAAACAGTTGCCCTTGAAAATGGAGCCACCATATAAGAAATCCAAATACCTGGAGTCCACGATGCTGTGAAGGAGCCCAACCTACAAGATCCATGATCCTTCAAAAGTCCCAATGGAGCCCAGACTCATCACCAGACATGTGAGTAAAGAAGCCTTCAGATTCCAGACTCTGCCTGTGTTCCCACTACAGATGCCTCTATGGTATTCATATCTTGTAACTGTCATTTATTGAACTTATTTCCAAGCCTTCTTCTCCCTCATCTAGAAAACAGAGAAACACCTAAATTTGGAAACACCACACAAAGTTACTGGAAAAGGGGAGATAGGTACAAATTCCCTCACAGTGACTGACACATGGCAAGTTAGAACTTTCATAAAGTCTTCTCTACCTGATCTTACCAACTTGATAATGTTTTGAGTTAATCTCTGTGAAAGTATCTTCTACAATTAGCTGTGACTAGTAAATTATGTGATAGTGTTGTGTGTTATCTTTTAAAACTCTGTGGTTTTAGTTGCAACTTCATAGATTAATTATAGAATTAAAAACCTATTAGATCAAATAACTAGTTATGTCTGTCCTGCTTGCCTTCCATATTCTAGGCAGCAGCTTAACTTTGGGGAAAAGACATGCTTTTTTAATAGACAGTCTTTTTAATAATTCAAGGGCTTCCATTCCATTATAACAGGTGACATTTCTGGTGCTCATCAGCTGCTGTCACAGTCATGCTTTAGGTAGTACACATCACCCATGAATGCTTTTTTGGATTTCTTTGTAAGAGATTCTATTTTTTTTTTAAGTTTCACTGGAAATGAGAATGAGACAATCACCATTTAAAATTTGTCAATTTCTTATAAAAGTAATATATACATATCAATACAAAAATTCAAATGAAATAGAACAGTACAAATGAAAAGCAATTGCCTCCTTCCTTCTGACTTCCCAATTCTCAAGGAGAATCATAATTTTTCCAATTTTAACTCTTCTAGTTACTTCTATAATTCTAAATAATATGTTCATTCTTTTATTTCTCTTTGCAAACCTTAAACTGTCCATTGGCATTGACTAAGAAAAGTAATTTACCTCATTTCTACCCTTGCCCTATTTATTTCTTTCCCTTCTCAACTTCTGTTAACTTTGTGTTAATTTTTAGTTATTTCACTGGCTATCTTTGTAATTTCAAATAATAGACTTATTCCTAGCTACTATTTTCTTGCTCAATGTCCTCAATGTTTTTGAATTTTCTCTGTATTTAGCTGAGGTACATTCTCAAGTAGGATTTTTGGAAAATCTATTTGATTCTCTTCATGTCTGCAGACATCTTTATTTCTCCCTTACACTCACCTGATTCATAATTGGAATCAATATGAAATTCTTAGTTCAAAGCAATTTTCTCTCTAAACTTGGAAGGTATCACTGTATCATCTTCTGACATCTATTGTTACTGATGAGAAGTCTGATCTCACTCTCATTCTAATTTCTTAGGTAATCCCCTTATTGGGGTTTTTCCTCTTTGAAAGCCTCTAGTCTCTCTCTCTCTCTCTCTCTCTCTCTCTCTCTCTGTCTCTCTCTCTCTCAATTGATTTCCTATATGGATCTTTTCTCCTTTATAAATTTCAGTGAGCTTTTTGGGCAGCAGGCTTATGTTTTAATTTGCCAATGGGAAATTTGTTGCTATGGTGTCTGTGATTATTTCCACCAGTCCCCAACCCCCCACCCACAATTTCTGTTTTCTCTTTCTGACACATCTATTATGTGGATGTTATCCCTCTTTAGACTGCCCCTTGATGAGTTTTAATTGTTCTTTAAAATAATTTTCCTCCTTTTTTCTTTGTATTTGTGTTTTTAGCCTTGGCATTTCATTTCTTCCCAACACAGAGTGTGCCAAGGTTAACATAAGTCATATCGTGACATTCTTACTCAAGCCCTAGAGTGGGTCCCCATTTTTCTGAGAGTAAAACAAAGTCCAGGAAAATCACACTTGATATGCCCCTGGTACTTCTCTGGCTTCCACTACGCTCACCTTTAGTCATTCCAATCCAGCCACACAACCACTCTGCTCTACCTTTTACACACACACACACACACACACACACACACACACACACACACACACACACACCAGGCACATTCCTGCCTTAGAGAGTCTGTGTAAACTGTTCCTTCTCCCTGGAACTCCCTTCCCAGATACTCTCTGACCACAATCTCATCTTCTCAGGTCTTTGCTTATACTTTAGGCTAATAGGAAAAACTGACCCTGATCATCCTACTGAAATCACAAAACCTGCCTCCCCCCAGTATGGTAGATGTCTGTTTCCATGTTCACTCACTTGTCTAATAATCTGATTCCCCCCTATTTATTATGCTTGTATTTATTGTATGTCCACAGCAGCTAAAGTCAGCTCTGAATGACAGGAATCTGTGTCTGTTTCCACTAGCATAACCTAAGCACCTAGTAGTACATACTATCAGAATCATGCACATACTAGGTATTCAGTGATTGAATGAATAACTTTATGTCCTGGAAAATTAAATGATTGGTGTTCTTCCACTTTTCAGATAAACATTTTATTCAATTCAAATTTATATTAATCTTTTCTTTTTCTCAAATTGTTTCTTGACAATAGCTTCCTGCTTTTGTTGTACAGTTGTAAAGTCATCCCATATTGCTCTGTGAATAGTAATTAGTATATTTCTGAGTTATTTTTCCCTTGAATTTTCTTAAGAGAAAAGGTGAATCCTAATTTCTAATTCAGTCATTTTCATTTTTAGTTACATAGCAATATGAGATAATCAAGATCTGATCATCAGTGCCAGATAGTAAATCAAATTAGCTTAAGCAAAGAAATGATTTTTTTTCTACTGATATAATTAAAAAGTTTATGGGTATATCTGTCTTAATTCATGGCTGAATCATTGATCTCTCCATCTTTTGGATAAGCTCTCTCCTTATGGTAGACAAGATGTCCATTCTCAGTTTACCAACCCAGTGATACATGGGAGTATCTCCAAGTAATTGCAACAAAATAGTTTCAGTGGAGATTCTGATTGGCTGCCTTGGGTCACATAGCTAATCTTAAGTCAAATTTTATGGCCAGGTGTTTGGAATTCCCAGAGTTTTCAGACCTGAGTGTCCTGTTCCCAAGGTGGGAAGAGGTAAAAAATGAGGAGCCTCACTTAAAGTACATACATAAAGATTCCCAAAACAAAGAACAAGATTTTTATTGCTGTGAGAAGAGAGAGAAAAATTGTGCACCAAGCATAATCCCTACACATTTTGAGGAAAATAACTAATTCTTATGTTTTGATCAATAGCTTCAGCTAGAAGTTTAGATAAAGATATAGAGGATCATTTATCTTCATAGAAAGCCACCTGAGTACAATCAGAAAATTATTTTATTAATTGCTTTTTAAGCTAGTTGAAGCAGTATCTTCTAACTCGTATCTGGACAGTTATTTACAGCTGAATGGAAACATCAGGATTCCATTGTATTTATGATTTAATTATTATAGTCTACCCATAAATATCGCTTGCTAAATATAAGATTAAATTCATAAGACTAGATGTTCAAGATATTTATTCTTATTTCTTCAAATTCATGCGAGGCAAAATTTTTCCTGGAGAGAAGTAATGCCTAAGTTTCTGATAATGCCATAGAGGAACAAACACTATCATTAATTCCCTTTAAAAGGGTAAGGAGTGGGAACCTGGGTGGCTCAGAGGGTTAAGTCTCTGCCTTCGGCTCAGGTCATGATCTCAGGGTCCTAGGATCGAGTCCCACATTGGGCTCTTTGCTCAGCGGGGAGCCTGCTTCCCTCCTCTTTCTCTGCCTACCTGTCTGCCTATTTGTGATCTCTCTTTCTGTCAAATAAATAAATAAAATCTTTTTAAAAAGGGTAAGGAGTAAAGCAGGTAACATAATAACATAATAATGACATTATAGCAATACTTATAATAATAACTTTATAACATTACGGTTGAATATTCTAAAGTATTTCAAAGCATTTCACTTATATCATTGAATCACTTGTTTTTTCATCTCATGAAATCAGCAGGATGGATGTCCTTGTGCTCTTTTACCAAATGAGAAAACTGAAGGTCACTGTAGGTAAACATAGCATCTATATAAATCACCACATAGCTTTTATCATGTTTTATTAGTGATCTTTGTTTATGTCTCTACCTCATCTGTTAGGATTATGAGCTACATGATGGTGGATATCTTGTACTACTTGTTTTTGTATTCCCAAGTCCTAGCCAGTGCCTGGCATATATCAGATGACAAAAAAAAAAGGTTTTCAAAATAGAATTTAATTGCCTGTGGTCACAAAGCTAAGTCACATATGGCTGGGATGAAAACCAAGTCTTGTGCTTTCAAGACAACATGTAGACTGCTCATTAAAATGCAATCAATGTGTCATATGTGTTTTTAAATAAATGAACACAATAACCTTGAGTGGGTCCAGTGAGATGCTATCCAACAAAGTATGAGTCCGGGGTCCCAGCAGGAAGCAGAAGACACACTCTGGGTAATTAACAAAGGTTAATAAAAGGACTATTGTAAAGGTTAGGGAAGAAAACAAGGGCTGGTGCAGGACCCTGGTACCAGTAATAATCACAGGGAGCCATTATTACCACTCTTACACCTGAAGAGGTAAGGAGGGGTAGTTCCCAGAGCCCATGGAGAGAGCTGTAAGGGCAACTTGATAGAAACTATTGTCCTCAGTAGATGAAACCAGCTACCATACAGAGATCTCACTGCAGGGAGTCAGGTAATAAAGACATTGAGTTTATCTTCTTTCTTTTCTTCCACATCATTGTAGTGCACCCCATGACTAAGGCCAACCAGAAGACAGAGAGCAAGATATTCCTATTAATAAATCCATCCAGGTTGGATCCCATGGGCCAGGGCAGAGAGCAAAACGTAGAAGGAAAGAGAGTGGATCTGGAAGGGTCAACGGAATACAACCAATAGGGTGAGTTTGTTATCCCAAGTCTTAAGGGATAGAAGTGGAAACTCACTTGAGTACTTAGTCTACGCTTGACTGGAGACCAAGGAAGCTAATGTACTCAAAAGGACCTGGTGTGCTAACGGGGCTGTTGCCAATCTTTGGAAGAGTGACTTGTTCTCGTCAAGAAGCATAAACAGATGGGGTCCATGGTTTAACTCACCACTTACACTGCATGCAGCTGTCGGTTGTGGCTATCGTCCTGGGTTCCAGAGGGTTGCAGGCTGTAATTTGGATCCAAATTCTTCCAGCGAACAACTGGCGTACTCTCTGCACAGTAAGTACAGACTCAATCCATCCACGTGGCTGGTATCAAATGATATTCTTCATTAATTGAATGTGACAGTTCCCTTACCCCTCCTTTTTTTAGAGAACAAAATACCGATTCAAAGATTGTTCTATGAACTTCAAACAACACACACAGCTAAAGCCAGTGAATCAGTTTGGTCTATTTCTTCATGAATAGAACCTTCTGTGTGGTGTGTCTGAGTCTTAACTTGCAAAATCTTCACATGGCTCACCCAACACTAGTCTTCTTACTTGGCATGGCTTTTCCTCTAGGGCCATGATGATCTCAGCTGTGTTGGTGTGCAACTTGTAGCATGCAGAAAATTAAGGAAATGACCTGAATAAATCTCTTTCAAGCAAAGGGTCAGACTCAGCTTCTGGTATTGGTGTCTAAAAACATGGGAGAAACCACATCTGGTTCCATCATTGTATAACCCTGGTGAACTCATTAACCTTTCAAAACTTTAGTATTTTCATCTATGGAAAGAAATGTTTAACTTACCTTCCTGCATCATCAGGGTTTTGAAATCCCTGAGGTGTTATCTAATTATAAGTTATTACAACCACATAATATATAGTTATCAAACATAAATATTAATATGAAATATTTGAAAGAGTTTATATTTACCTTTCCTTCCTGCAGTATAGTTCATGGGGATCATGGAGTAGCATGTCTTACTTAGAATAGAAGAAAGTTTCTTTTAATTTAACCTATCATGAAGAATTGCATGAGGGGTGCCTGGGTGGCTCAGTCGTTAGCATCTGCCTTCAGCTCAGGTCACGATCCCGGAGTCCTAGATAGAGCCCCACGTTGGTCACCCTGCCTGGCGGGAAGCCTGCTTCTCCCTCTCTCACTCCCCTGCTTGTGTTCCCTCTCTCGCCATGTTTCTCTCTGTCAAATAAATAAAATCTTAAAAAAAAGGGGGGGGGGAAGAATTGCATGAAAGTGGATAAGTCACTCATTGTTTTTTTATTTATTTTTTCTTTTTTTATTAACATATAATGTATTATTTGTTTCTGGGTACAGGTCTATGGATCATCAGACTTACACAATTCACAGTCCTCTCCATAGCACATACCCTCCTCAATGTCCATCCCTCAGCCATCCCATTCTTCCCACTGCCCTCCCCTCCAGCAAACATCAATTTGTTTTCTGAGATTAAGAATCTCTTATGGTTTGTCTCCCTCCCCAGTCCCATCTTGCTTCATTTTTCCCTCCATACCCCACTGGTTGATTTTTAAGGTTCAGATTTCCTATCTGAGAAACGAAGATGATAAGAACATTTACCTCCCGAATTGTCTCTGGACGTATAAAAAATCAAGTGTCATAAAAATGAAAGTTATTCCTTAGTGTAGTGTAGATAATGAGTCATAATATTTAACACATCAATTTATTTTCATGTTATGTAAATAGTGTTTTGTTACTCCTGATTAATATTAGAGTCAGAATTATAGTCCATGAAAATGGAATTTTTTAGGATTTCTAAAAAGAACATAGGAAAGTCATGCCCTCAAAGATTTTGGTCAAGTGGAAGCAAACTCTGGATTTGTAAAGAAAAAGAATACTAAAGAACTGATTTTTACAAAGTCTATTATGAGTTTTGTAGGATTCCATATTAATAGCTAGGGATATCCACGCTCATATCATTTATCTCTTCCTGCAACAATACTGTTAGAAACCACCCAAAGGTAGTGGGTTAAAACAATAGATATTTTTACTGCCTATGAGTAAGTGGGTCAGCTGGACAGGTCTTCCGGTCTTAGCTGGATACACTCATACGTTTGCAATCAGTTACGGGTGGGGAGGCAGCTCTGTTGACCTTGGCTGGGCTGTCTCACATATTTGGGGGTAGGCTGGCTCTAAGCTGGTCTAGGATGAATTCAGCTAGAATGTAAGTTCTTCGTTGCTTTCTCACATCTGGGGCTTATACCATGGTGGCTGGGCATGGTTGAGGCTGGGGCTCAGAGCTGGCATACTGCACTTCTGTACCAATTTTCTGGGCGCATTAAGTCACAACATCAGCCCAGATTTGAGAAATAGGCAAAGACTCCACTTCTAGATGAGAGAAGCTGCAAAAGGACATTGCAGAAAGTATAGATGCAGGGAAGTGTAGAGAATTAAAGTCCTCTTTGCTTTCAGTCTACCACCCTACTCTACTTGAATTTTCTAAGTTAAAGGCTTACAAACATCTGTGAAGCTTACACCAGCATTCTACTCCATAAGCAGCTTGCGTAGAGAAAGCCGTATTTATACTTAGAGGGATCTATAAGATATGCCGGCTGTTTTTATACATGTTTGAATTCTGCTGATATGTGTTTCTAAAATCTGAAACATCCCATTTGTGCCACGTGAGCAAACAAATGAGATGCATGTAATGGTGATATGATATCCTTCTCAGCCATCCTTACAACAGGATAATTCTTAAATTGCTATTATTTCATATACTGTATTTAATTTACAGAATCAATGGACATCATTTTCTGAACTTTTTCATTTCACTTGCTTGTATTTTTAGAAGGAAGAAAGCTATCTTTACTTAATCATACTTGAAAATAGGGGCCCTAGTGCAAAAGACAATTATATAGCATATTTACTCATATCTTTAAATGAAACCAAAAGGTATGCATGTGGCAGAATGGAGGGCAGAGGTTACAATTCTTTGCTTCTGTAGACTACTTCTTCATTTATTTTTAAGATTTTGTTTATTTTAGAGAGAAAGAGAGCACACACACAGGGAGAGCAGCAAACACACAGAGAGAAGCAGGCTCCCCTCTGAGCAGGGAGCCCCCTGTGGGGCTTGATCCCAAGACCCTGGGATCATGACCTGGGTGGAAGGCAGACACATAACTGACTGAACCACCAAGGTGCCCCTAAACTACTTCCTTATTTAAGCACAAAGTTTCAAAGAGGAATTTAGATTAATGACAACAAGATATTTTTGCTTGGCCTTTGTGGATAACAAAAGCTTTTTGTTTGTGAAATGTTATGAATATGGAGGGGCGCCTGGGAGATGGAGTCAGTTCAGCATCCGATTCTTGGTTTTGGTCGGATTATGATCTCATGGTCTTGAGATCTGGACCCATGTTGGGCTCTGCACTGAATATGGATCCTGCTTGAGACCTTTCTCTCTCTCTCTCCCTCTACTCCCCACCGCTCTCTCTCCTTTCTCAAATAAATACATAAATCTTTTTAAAAAATGTATTGGATATGGAGAAAATAAAATTAAAAGGTCTTACTGGGAAAGTAAAACCAAACAATTGCAATGAAATCACTTAAATCCCACAGAAAATGCAAAATCATACAATTAAGGAATCAGTGGGAGAAAAGTGAAATGCATGAATGCAGTCAAAAGATATACCCTTCCAGTTATAAAATAAATCAGTCATGGGATGTAATCTATAGCATGGTGACTATGGTTAGAAATATTGTATTTTATGTTTGAAAGTTCTCAAATAAGAAAAAAATTGTAACTATGTGTAGCAATGGATGTGAACTAGATTTGTTGTCATTTTGCAATATATACTGATATCAAATCATTATGTTGTACAGCTGAAGCTAATATGTTTCATGTCAATTTTATCTCAATTAAAAAATAAAGTAAAACAGTGACTATAGCCCCACCGATGGTTTTAGATATTTCCAAATACAGCTGGGCAGCTACCCAGCCCCAGTGACCCCTCAGAAAATGTCTGAAGTTACAGGTTAGAGTAATGTATTCAGAGCAGGCAACAGCTTTTCAAATAGTCATGTAGTAGAAAAAGGATCTTTCCTGCAAAGTTTTTGTCAGGCTTTAAAATGTCAGTTAACAGGGAGAGCACATGCACAGTGAGAATTCTATGTAAGCTACCCCAGTGGTTCACTGTCCGAAGTTCTAATCTGAATTCTTATTTCTAGAGTTTTCATTCTCTGCAGCCAGTTGAACTGTGGTTGAACCCACGGGCCTCTGCAAATCTACATGCTGCCTGTGGAGATGAAAGTCTTGGGCCGCCCTTTGGTTTTTAGAGTTCTGTTTGGTGTTACTGACTACCTATTGTAACCTCCTGTTCATGGAATTCATATGTTTGTTGAACTGAGACATTATAACATTCTAAAATAACATTGTTAAACCTACATTGGAGAAAGCTACTTTGGATTCAAATCCTGACTCCTACCTAAAACACTATATGATATCGAGAAGGAAGCAATCCATTTCTCTAAACCTCATTTCCTTACCTTTAAGCTGCACATACTGTCATTTATCTCATATGATTACTATAGTCACACAGGAGGTCATGTGCATAAAGTAAATATTTCCTAAGTTTTTTCCAAATAATGATAGCTAAAAGTAACACTTACTTTAAAATATACCGATATCCTAACCTGTGGGAGAGTTTTTGCTGTGAAAACTGACAATTACGCGAGAAAAGAATAGATACATTGATATTAAAGTTACCCAAGGAAACAGCCCAATATGATCATTTTACAGTATGAGCCACGCTTTGTAAGCTCTGCTCATGTAGTTAGAGCTTTCAATCAGCTTTTTCCCTTGCTCCAACTCTTAAAATAGACTAGCAATCAAAGGTCAGTACATATCTGTGAGAAGTGCCTGGTATGAAAAATAGAGGTAAAACAAGCAGGAGAAAACAAACAGGTGGGAACAAAGACTAGCCGTTAGAAGGAGACTTTAAAAATAATGTAGGGAGAGAATTGGAAATGAGCCAGAAACACTATAAAAATGATCATTCAGAGAACAAAAAAGAGCTCTTCAAAATTAAAAACATGATAGCAGAGAGGAAAACAAAACAGAAGGGTTAGAAATGTAACTGAAGAGATGGTGCGGAAAGTACAGCAAAAAGACAAATATGTGAGGACAAGAAAGAAAAGATAATAAAATCAGAGGAATGTTTTGGAAGGTCCAATATCCAAAACAGGAGATGTTCCAGAAAGAGAGAAGTTTAAAAGGGGGGAAGTAATCAATGAACACTTCCCAGAATTTGGGAGCATTTCCCACAATTTTTGAAATTAAAAGACCCCAATGAATGCCCACTATAGTGAATGAAAATAACCCATAGTCCAAAATTCATGTAAATTCAGACCACTGGGGACAAAAAGAAGATTCAACGGATTTCTGGAGAGGAAACAAACAAATCTTTTTATATGGAGGATCAAGACAGGAAGTCAGATTTCTCTAAAGCAGTACTGACAGCAAAAAGACAATGGAAGAAAGCCCTCTGAATTCTAAGAGAAAATTTCTAAACTAGAAATTTCTAAGCTAGATTTCTACGTTAGAATGTTTCTGTTGAGCCAAAATGTCAATTAATTGTGAAGGGCAGAGTAAAAACATTTTTGTACATGTCAACTCTCAAATAATTTATATCCCTAACACACTGACAGGAAGCTACATAAACATAAAATCCTTAAAACCAAAAGGGTTAAGCAAAAATGAGGACGACAAGAATTGAGAGTTCTAAGGCAGTGATGAGACACTGAGGGAATTCTCCGTCTGAGGAATGGAAAGCTCCAGAAGATGGTGGTCCAGAACTTGAAGGACAGAGACCCCAGATTGGAGAGCATCAGAAGTCCCGGTGGAAGACTTCTTCAAGAAAAGGAGATTCAGAGACTATTCAGTGTGCACATATCACAGAAGTTTTGAACCACTGAGGCTCTATCTGTTGGATCTAGTAGTAACTACAAAACAAGCTGATCAAATGATAAATCAAGACATTGAGAATAAAAGTATACAGGATGAAAGATAATCATGACAGTTGCATGACTTAGCTATGAATAGTGTGTGTATACACACACATATACATACATTTACATATGTAAATATACATACACACAATGTAATGTATTATATATACAATGTATTATTACTATATATGTGTGTTCTATTTTTACATGTATATATGTATATACACATATGAGTGACGTATATGTACATGAACGACAATGAAAATATGAAATAAAAGTTAACCAAAATGAAGATATGTCTACATCTGTAGTGGGATAAGAAGGGTAGGAGAAAGATGGGGAAAAGATGCTGATAAACAGCAAGTTCCTCATCTTCCATATTGAGACATTAACAGATAGTGAACAGAGTGAATCATTAAGTAGTAAGCTAAATATATCATTTAATGACATGGAACTGAATGCCAAATAATCAGATAGAATAACTGAAAAGTACTTCTATCTGGAGAGAAGTATGTTGGGTAGGGTTGGGATGGGAGGCTACTTCTCTTTGTAAGAAGTCTGTAGATTTATTTGGCACTTAAATACTAAGTGTTCGTGTAATTGGATGATTATAAAACCTAAATGTAGCTATGACATTGCTCTTATTGGTTCAATGTTCTGAAAAATATAGGCAAATATTTACTCAATAAACTGTTTGGGGGAATTTTTAAGTGTGGGCATGCACGTACATATACACACACACACACACACACACACACACACACACACACGCAGGCCCATGCATGCACTGATGTCATTACTATCACCAAGCAACTACTTTTCTAGATACGAAACATATTTTTCCTGTGTGAGTACTACAGCTATTCCTCTAATTTTTACCTGTAGATTTAATCTCACATTCTTGAGAACCCAAACCTGTCAAGCAACTTTCAGCTAAGGCTGAACAACAAGAAAACAGCGACCAACTGGCACCTTCTGCCACTTCCTCTGGAATAAAAAACAAATACAGATGTAGGGTATACTTTATTACTACAAATATATGCATCCCAAAAGGGACCAAGATGATACTCGGTCTCATCAAAATTTATAAAAGTCTTTGACTAAATGAGGGATCAAAAATTAAATATATTCAAAGGAGATAAGTAATTATGTGAATAGATGATCTCAATGTTTAAAAATTCAAATATCAGGTATGAGCGACTTAGAACCATGTAGTGTCCTTTTTCTGAGTAACACTGGTTCTTGTACCATGAACACAATAATCAAGTCTCCCAACATTCAGGGATGAGAAAGAGAAAAGGCATGGAGACAAATGAATTTTCCAGGTATGAACATTAAGTAACATATTAGCTTTCTCATGTGGTTCAGTCAATCGTAACTTTCCACTGGTGCACACAGAAGTGTGTCCTAATGTGGGTAACTAGCTGACTAGTATGTTACCCACGGGGTGGAAAGTCAACATGGATTTTTTTTTTTTCCCAATTTTGACAGTGCATCAAAACTTAGCATGTTGTTCCCTTATACAGAGCTGGCTTCAGCTATGGGACGGATATACATCTAGGAGATGAGGTTTATGACATATGCTTGGAAGGCTCTATGATTATTTTAGAAACTAAAAGAGTTGGACTATGGTCAATGCCAAGGTATTCTTTGATAAGAAATTAGTCCTAAGGAAGATGGAACCAGGACTCCAGGCCTTTGGAGAAGCACTTACTTGATTATGGTTCCCCAATCCAGGGTGCACACTCATCCCTTGGGTTGTTGGCTAATGTACTCCCTGATACAACAGATCTGGGATGCGCCCCGAGAGTCTGTATCATTAACAAGGTCCCCAGGGACACTCATCTGGGGACCACAGATTGAGTAGCAATGTGATAAATGGTACCACAAACATCTTATTTACAAATTCCTAGATATCATATGTCGGCATAAAAGAGAGAAAACTAATTGTATAGTGTAAAGGCTTAGCTGTCACACAGTAGGAAGTCAATTAGCATCTTTGAGTGACCACACGATCTTGGACAAGTATGGAGTTTTGAAGAGAAGCCCCAGAGAACATATCTTAGCCATATTTATTGAGAGTTAGCCTATTATCTATATATAATTAGTACTGTTTTATATTTCATTTATACAAGAAATGCTATTTTCATCACTGCATTTCCCACATGGTTATAGGAAAGATTACTTTGAATAGTTATGAATTAGATACACCAAACATTATCTTATGGGGAACATGTATTCTGCAAGATGATTTCCTTAGATTTTTCTTTATTATGAATTTTGCCATTGCCAGGCTCTTTTTACTGGGTTGTTATGGGCCAAAATTTTATATTCACTTACATTCACCTAGACAGACAGCTGCTTGACTTCATATATAAAACATACCTGCTTCAAATCTGTTGTATCATGCAGGCTTACTCTTTATAGCATACCCTCAGGAAAAACTATACATTCCATGCCACAGAAAAATACAGAAATGATGCACTTACGAGGCAATAAATGCTTATTATTTTCTTTCTTTTCTTTTCTTTCTTTTGAAGTATCTCCACAGCCCCTGTGGACTCACAACCTTGAGACCAACCTGAGCTGAGGATCAAGAGTCGGATGCTTAACCAACTGAGCCATTCAGATGGTTTCTTTTCTCCGTTACTTTAAAAGAGTTTCAGGAAATCTGGAGCTTACTTCTTCTTACACAACAGGAGATTGCAAACTGCAACCTATGGGCCAAATCCAGGTTGCCGCTTGCTTTCGTAAACACAGTCTTATTGGGGGGATCTCGGTGGCCCATCTGGTTCAGTGTCTGGCTCTTGGTTCAGGTCATGATCTCTGAGTTGTGAGATCCAGCCCCACCTTGGTCTCCACACTCAGCCGGGAGTTTGCTTGAGATGCTTTCCCTCTGCCTGTCCTGGCTCTCACTGCCTCCTACCCCAGCCCCCCTCCCCTGCCCTGGTA